>CM053792.1:811906831-812209331 GCA_028749045.1 Cupressus sempervirens
TTTACACATAGACAACACAAGTATCAAATGACACACACATTAAAACACTTACACATCACGATGACATGTCTCTAAATAATCATGATCTTTAAACTTATAACACCCATGCACAATCACATTATGAAACAAACACAATACAACAAGGTTTTGAATCTTCCAAAGTTTCACCTTGGCTTTACTGTGTTCACATGGGTTTGAACCTTGTTTCCCCAAATAATCTCCATGGTTCAACTTTCCTACACACTCAACTTAATGTCAGTAGCCCAAAGAAATAATATAGAAATACATGTAGATAAGTGTAGAATAATCCAATATCACTTAATTGCATCAACATATTCAGTTATCTTCTATCTAATCCTTTCCATAAAATATTCAAAACATTGAAATATCAAGATATGTATAACATTAATCTTTCTAATCATAACAAAATTACCATTCTAAATACCATCACAAACCTTGTTTATCATAACAATGAAACACCAAATTCATATCTATTAAATCATTAAAACATGTAAAATGGATCTTAGTATATATGTCATAAGTGAAAATCACTATTGTGCAAACTTGTTACTAGTATCCTTTGAAATCAACTTACCAGAGTGATATTTCTAACTATTTCCTTTTATCTTGTTACGAGGTGTGTGTGCCCCTACGGTTAATTTTCTCATGCCATTGAATGTTTCCAATCTATGTCTTCATACTTTAAAACAAATCTACGACTGCAACCATTATGTTTTTTTAATGTTTGATCTATATACAATGTTATTTCTTACGAGAGTGAAGGTTAATTCATCTCCCCTAAGTGTCTAGTAATCATACCTTGAATCTCATGACTAGGTTCTCAGCTTGAACCTATTGAGTTTCATTTTCCATGTGGTCCCATCTTATCGACCTAATGTTATTGGATATGGTATCAACCTTATAATAATCAAAATCTACATCAATCTCTAATAGGATCTAATAAATCATTGGTAATAACAAAAATGTCGATCATGACCTAATTAACTCCTAAACATATCCATTCCTTATATTTTATAATAGGGTATGAGTGTGGGCCTTACAAATAGTCTAATGTTTCTTGTCAAACCTTTTTTCTGACTTTTGTTATCTATCTAAGCTCTGTATCTCTAATTTGATCATTTTTAATCATTCTTCTTCTTTCTTATCCTCCTTGATTTTGTCACTTATGTCTATTTTTGGGTTGGGAGGATGGAATCAAACCACATTTTCCAATAAATGGCTTATTAGTTTGGATGATCATGGCAAGTGTATGATCCCAAGTGGTTCTTATTGAATCTAAAACTTGAATCTTGATCTCCAAATTTGCAACTAAGTCAATAAAGTTATAAGCACTAGAAAGATTATGATCTAATTGCACTAGATCCTTTGTTGAATCCAACTCACATTGCATAACCTCCAAATAAGTATTAACATGGATTTTATGGAGATAAGTTTGGTCCTCATTCTTCTATCTAATGTGTGTAGCTTGGCCAATCTCCCTTGAGCAAACAATAAACTATTGTAATGCATTGAACTTGATCATAATCAAAAATAATATTGTACATATATTTTATTTTCTTCACAAGTTCTTCCAGATTCTATACAAATGTTGATAGTTCAGCCTTTCTCAATGCAATCATAGTAGAAAGTTTCTCAAGTACCTTTTTTTCAAACTTTTTCTTTGACCAGGCCATTAATTATTCATTTGCTTATATATCCTCAGTGTTGAATTTCTCAACAATTTGCACTAATTGAGAGATAACATGGACCTCTTCATCAATGTTCTAGAATTTAAAATACATCAACAAATATATCTTTAATATCATGCAATTCTTTCTTTTGTTGTTGCTTTCTCTCATCTCCTCTTGTATCTTCTTCCTTACCAAAATGTTTTACAATATTATTTTTTGATCAAACATGAGATTCTTTAAATCCCAATTAGATATATCAGTAACTTCATCCAAAGTAACAACTTTACTTCAAGAACTAATCTTTTTCTTCTTCCCTTTACCCTTTTTAGGAGTGCTACTACTTGACACAATTAGGGCTAGAGTAAATGAAGGTGTTTCGCCACTCAGTCTAACTTGTGTATTAGTTCCAAAGACAACAATAGTATCACTTAATGTGATTTGTACTATAGGGGCTTGCACTTGTTGTGTAGATGTGGGATCTAACATAGTTGGGGGTGAAGTGTGAGCTTGGACACTTAGCTCTGTCTGTGAAACTTCAGTTTTATCTCCTTCCTTTTCTTTCTCTCTTTTATCTATCTCTTTGCTTCCCTTTGCTAGAGGTCCTAAGACTTGTGGTCCTTTTTGACCTATAGTAGACTAATTGATTTTTTATTCTTTATCTTTCTTGTTCTTCTCATATGAAGCCTTAGTATCTTCTTTTTCATCTGCTGACTCCTCGGTACCTATTTGATTCTAGCAACTAGGATTGACAACTAGAGCTTGCATCTCTCCTATTTTGGGATAATCCCTTATTTTTTGTATCACAAGAGTATTAGGTGTGGTGGAAAAAATAGGGGATACATTTCCCTATTCATGTGAGCTCGACATACCTATGTCTTCTTCATCACTATGTACATCTTCAATAGTTACATCATATTTTTTATTCTCTTGTATCTTTTGCTTTATGGCCTTCTCTAGTTTGTCAAGATAATTATATACATCTTGTTCAATTACCCATTCAACTCCCTTACCTTTACCTTCTTTGTTAGTAAATTTAACAATTGTCAATCCAAATATGCTTTTCCACAATAATTCACTCTTGTTTACAACATCTTCAATTTTATGCTGCAAAACCATAAAAGCTCTATATTTAGGAACGAATATGTTCCTATACTGAACTCTTAAAGTTTTGTTATTTGTTTAGTTGTTAGCTCAACCATGATATTAACTAATGGTCCTTTTCTTAAGCTTTATATTTAGGAATGAATATGTTCCTATACTTAACTCCTAAAATTTTGTTCTTTTCTTAGTTGTTAGCTCAAGCATGATATTAGCTAATGCTCCTTCTCTTATCTACCTCTTAATCTTTATTGCATGTTGCCCTTTGGCATCAATTCTACTATACAATTCATTTAGAATATTATTTCCTATTTGTATAGGTGTGGTTTTAAACTTAGTCATCATGTCTAACATGGCTTCTTCTACTTTTGACTTATCAACATCACTTAGTGTTCCATACATTATGAATTTGAAAATTGATAAGCCTGTAGAGTTTCTAATATTGTCACATACCTTGCTAATAGATTTAGGCTTTGTATGTACAAAAAATTGGTAGTGAATTGGTTCATTAGATTTTGTCTGCTCTGCATCTTCTTCTTCATCATCATCCTTTTTTGTTATCTGTTATCTTCTCCTCATTTGACCATTGGTGCCTACCAATTTTCGCTTTAATGCACTTGTTCCACTAGAACCTTCACTTGATTTTGTAATCCTTATGACACCCTTTTTAATGGTGGCTCAACACTAGTTGTTTTTATTGCCTTGGTTCTCGATCTAAGAGGTACAAGAGGATAGAGGGGGTTAGATATTACCTTCTTTATAGTCTTCTTCACCTTAGGCACTATGATTTTGACTGTCTTGGCTTTCTTTGTTGGTGGAGAGACAAGTGCTAGGGCTTTACCTTATTTTTCAACACTCTCTTCTTCTTCCTCTGTACCACCTTCACTGTCTTGATCTTCTCCAAGACCTTGTGTCATCGTCAAAGGTCCTTCATCTTCAATTTGTGTGTCTAGTTTTCCTTCTAGGTCTTGAATAATTTTCTTCCTCTTCTTGTTTTTATAGAAGCAATCTTTATATCTATTATTATTCTTCTTTTTTGCTTCTTCATACTTGCCAAAGGGCTTGACCTCTGCATCAATTTCTTCAATAAGTAGTGTAGTAATGGCTGCACTCACATCATCAATATCAATTTCATATTTAAATGGTTTAAGCCAAACTATCATCAAATTAACTGCCTGAACATATGTGTAATCAATATCAACAAGAAAACACACATCATTATAGTATTTTTCAACTAAGGATGTAGGAATCCTTGTTCTTCTCCTCATTTTATGTTTGAATTCATCAAAATATCCATCTAACACATTCTCAGAACTTTCTCCCAAATTCGCAATATGTTATTCCCACCCCTAGTTTACTTTTAATGTTATATTGTAGAATTCTTTTTGGCTAGGTTTAAGGTTATATTTTATGTTTTAGTGGTACTTGGTTACCCAATTTTATTGGATGTTATTTCATACTTAGTTTATATATATTTGATGAGTTACTTGATACTCAGTTATTTCATGTGTTCTTTCGATGATGATGCTTTGTGTGTTTATATAGTGATTTCAATTATTTCATGATGATAGTTAGATGGATGATTTACATACAATTTTCTATGGTTACTTACTCCATTCTTGCATGTGTGTGGTGTACTTGTATGTTTTACTTTATGTATGATGTTTCTTATGCGGTTGAGGGAAGGAGAGGTAGTCACCTGCTAGTTGAGATCCACACAATGCAGCACTATATATATATGTACATATATATATATATATATATATATATGTATATATATGTACATATATATGTACATATATATATATATATATATATGTATATATATATGTACATATATATATATATATATATATGTATATATATATGTACATATATATACATATATATATATATATGTACATATATATATATATATATATGTATATATATGTATGTACATATATATATATATATATATATATATGTACATATATATATATATATATATATATACAAAATTTAGGTACGAAGCATCGACTTCCCTGAATTGCCAGGATGAGCATGCCCTATTGCAATATCTCAATGGTAAAGAGGGCAGATGGTTCTCAAGTCCAAATCCTAAACTTAATCCAATAATCCTAGAATATAGGACAAGTATATGAGTTATTCACCCTTTTGAAATCAACAAGTGACGTGAATTCAAGATTTTGACCCTTGAGTTTGAGTTTGTACTTTATCTTTTAGATGGGTTTCCTTATTCAGTTTGTGGGTCTATTGTGATTTTTAGTTATAATTAATTCAAATTAAGAGAATATTAAATTATTTAATTTTTAAAAAAAATTATAAATAAAAAATGATTTTTAATTATATTTAATTAGTTCATAAATTAATTAAATAGAAGAATTAAATTTAAAAAATTTAATGAAAGTTCCAAATTTGGCATAATTATATCTATTTAATTTAATGATAATTAATTTAGGAGTTTCATTTTAATAATAAACTCTAAATATTATTATTAATTAAATTAATAAATATACTTTTAAACGTGTCTTGTTATTTAATAAAAGTAAGAGAGAATAAATTAAATAAACTTTAATTTGATTAAAATGTAAAAAGTTTGCACATAAAATTAAAATAAATCAATAAATAAAAGAAAAGGTTGTGTGTGTTCATAAAACTGAAACCCTAAAGGAGAAAGCTATTTATTAAGAAATTAGAGCTCATTTCTCCACACATAGGTTTGGAGGAGCAAGTTTTGGGAAATAGTTTCAAGAAGACAGGAATTCTTGCAATCTTCAAGCGTTCGTTTAGTTAGCATCACATCAAGGTAGGAATTTTTCTTGAGGTTATCACAATAGATTGCTTTGAATCTTTCCTTTGTCTTCTCCATACTTATTTGTCAATCCTAATTTAGAAATGGCTTTGTTTGAAACCCTTGTTTAAGAGATTTTTATTAGTTCTTCATTATTGAATCATTTGTTAATGAAAATTCAATTGTAAACCCTCATGTTGCAAATTAATGCTTGAATTTCAACATAGCTAGGGTTTGTGTTCGAAATTAGATTTATAATATATTGATTATTGGAGAGGAGAAAACATTTTTGTCCATATTTAATTTTTAAAAAGGGGCCTGCTAGAAAAAGTTGAATATCCATCTATCTGTAATTATTATTATTATTATTATTATATATATAACATAGGGGAATTTTTGTATTGTCTTTATTAAAAATAATATAAAAATATTGTTTTAAAAAAATGGAGTAGGGGTCATGACCTCCTAACCCACCAACTGCAATAGCAGCAAACGCTGCCAAGGCAATAGTTGCCAACACAGCCAAGCAGCTAAGTGACCACCCCATATTTTGGGTGTGCAATATGGAAATCACATTTAGATTTTTTATTATAAATATTTTAATTATAATATTATTATTATAATTAATTATATTATTTAATTTAATAATTATTATTTTTAAAAAATCAATATGTATTATTTTATTAATAATTTAATAATTATTATTAAATTTTAATAATAATATTGTATTATAAGATGTTATATAGTATATTATTTTAAAAATTGAATAGATATTTTCCAATTTTTTATTTAATAGAAATTTCACATTTAAAATTTAGGTTGTTATTTTAGAAATGGTTTAGTTTATATGAAAGTAGTTTTTATAATAAAGAATTTTTATTATACTTGTGATCTCGGAAAAAACTTTATCAAATGTGACACTTTGAAAAAATGAAAACTTGAACCCATTTGTAAATTGAATTTTTATGACTTCAAAATAAATGAACTATGAAACTACACTCGTTAATACTTGATGTGATGTATGATTTATTTTGTGTTGGGGTTGTGTTTGACTTATTACATTGACCAGTTTTGGATGTTTACCAAAGGCTTGGGAGTTATTATTTTATGATGTTGTATGTGATGTTGTGGTTAGGTTATTTTCTCTATGAGGTTTTCATCAATGTTTATATTGTGATTTCTAATTGCTTGCATAGTGTGAGACCTCGCTCCGACCCATTGTAGCATAGTTGATACATTACTATTTTGATACTCATGACTCGATATGTCAAGACATTATTTGATACACAGAATATTATTATGCTATTTTATGATGTGTGATGCTTTACTTTCAGATAATTGATTTCATCATTTAATGCTTTATGAACATGTATACTGATGAAGTAAATGAATGCAGAACTAACACTTTGATTATGCAATTTTAATGGTCGAAAATATGAGTAGAATGAGATAAACAATTGATTATTAGAAAAATGGATGTTTTAAATTTACATGATTTTCCTGATACATAATTTACATATAAGCATGTGATTTCTTGAACTACTGATGTGTGCAATTAGTGTGCAGAATATTTAACCGAAAAATCTAATGGAAAGATGAAACTGAACCCCTCGCTATTTGTGCTAATTTGCATTGTCTTTCTTTGAAGGTTGTTATATAGTCTTAAAACTCTCCTAGCTTTTGTTGGGTTCTATTAAGTCTTTAAGGCCTAAAAACATTAAATTTAAGTATCCTAGGAGTAAGGGTATGGGTTGGGAGTACTTTCCACCCCCTTAGCCTCTTAGGTTGACTTTTAGGGTCACTCAAAAACCTTACTTTTGGTTGATTGCAAAAATTGATTTGTCTCCTTCATGAGTTGGTGAATAAAACTCCACCTTGGGGTTACCTAAAGCCTAGTTGAGTTAGGATCATATTTAGAGGCATTTTGGAAAAGTTTTCGAGTTGTTACCCAATCTCTAGTTTTTAGAGAGAAGTTTGAAGATTGAGGGAAAGGAAGGATAAGCTCTACTCAACTTGTCATTTTACCATAACTTTTTGTGAAGGTAGCATTCTTCACTCTTTTGATCATGTTTCTTCTTATTGTTCATACTTGATTCATGCATGAAACATTGTGATGATCTTTGTATTGCTTGTATGTGTGTTGAGGGTGTTTTGGGAGGGATCTTGACTTGTTCTTGGGTGTCATTCTTATGCTTTTCTTTGAAATTTGAGGGGATTTCATGGAGATTGTTATGGCATTATTCACCCTTGGACAGGGAAGAAGTGGTCGAGTAAGGGGGAAGGGCCTTAGTTGGACCTCAATAGTGTAGAGTCTCCTCTCATGGTGAGAAGAGGGAAAGAGGGTAGGGTGTATGGGCCCCTACTTGTCATCACATACCTTGTATGAAAATTTGAATTCTTGAAGAAGGGAAGGAATGAAAATCCCTTGTTATATTGGCCTCGAAAGGGCATTTGTAGAAGAACGAAAGTTCTTGAATCTTAGCTCCGAAAGGGCTATGTTATGGTATGGTGATTGACGTCGCCTATTGAGAAAATCCACCTCCCCACTATTTTGGTTCAATTTTGAATCTATTGTGCAAAATTGGGTTGGGAATGCATGCTTGAATTGCTCATCATATATGTTGTTTTACCTCCAGATCAGTTCTTATCTTTCCCATGGTTCCCTTGATGCATTGAAGATATTGGAAAAGACCTCTTGTGAAAGACCTAGAAGAGAATTCAATTGAATTGTGACATTATGTAAAAATGTATTTTAAATTTTGATGTATTTGGCAAAGACGTCAAGTTTTTTTACTGGTTCTTTCCTGATGGAGCCTTGAACCAGGTTAATTAATAGAGAGAAAGGATTGAGAAAACCTCTTTGCATTGTATCATGTGTTATTTCAATTCATGTATAAGTGTGTGGAACAATACTTTAAATGTTGATGTTTTCGATTTATGTAATTCTCAAGTTTCAATTATGTTAAGGAAGAAATTTTATTATGTTGAAATTTTCAATTTGACTCATGATTATTGGGAGATAAAAAAAACCTCACATAATTGATAAACAAAATTTATTCAACCCTCTTGTTAACAAAAGAATTGGTGAATTCAATTTGAAGAGGAAGAAGATATAAACCTCCTTGCATAAAAAAAATCCTTAAGACACAAAAATATGCCTTGGAGAAATTATGCATGTTAGAAAATATTCAACACTCAAAAACAAAATGTACACATCCAGGAGCATTTTGCTCTCTGGAATTTGTATGAGACACAAAAATTTAATCCTTGGAGACAACAAAGCATATTCCAATTGATTCTTTTTTAAAACCTATTTTCAAATCTTTTAAATATAAAAATATAAAAAATTGGTGTAAAGCAAATAAATAATGCAAATATATATATATAACTCTATCCTAAATCTCACCTAAATAACTTTATACATTGATTACCCACCCTCTATCCTAAGTCTTTAACCCACCATCCCACTCATCATTCCATAGGCAACGAAATAAATGATAGACATGGCCTTGTACTCCCCTAAGTCTCACATGGACCATGTGGGTGAGCATGGGAAATGGTTGAGATGGACATTTAAGTCCATGCAAGCACATAAGTTTTAAAGAAAAAGCAAACTCTCTACTCCATTTTTTTTTTCACACTCCCCAACTCTTCCATCCCAAGCGCTCATATTATGGAGGCTTTTCACACACGTATTGGGGGACAAGATCTATGCCAACGTAGACCTAGGGAAATGCCAGGGGTTTTTGGATCTACCCAAGTATAGTGGGATAGGATGGCGCAGGGTGGCCAAGTGGGAGAGTGGTTCTTATTTTGATGCAAGTGCTTCATGTTCAGTGCGAGTTGTGGGTGGGAAACTAATCCGCCGACCCACACTCCTACTACTATCGAGAGGTGACAGTTGGGGCAGAGGTGCCATTAAGTTGCACCTACGCTTTAAATCACATAGGGTATAGAGGGTGGTGTTGGGGTAGGACAGTAGGGTTAGAGTTATGTAAGATTAGTTAGTTATTGTTTAGTGTTTTTTTTAGTTTGGTTTTAGTTAGTGTCATTTTCTTTGATAACATTGTTATGTTCTTAAATGTTAGTATAATAAGTATTAGTATAACTTAGTATATCGATTTGTTAGTTTTGTATGTTTTATTATTATTATTAGTTTTAGCATTAGTCTTATAAAGTAATGTTATTAGTAGTTGTATCAATAAAGTATTGATGGGTAATTTGTTTATTAGTATTTTAGTTATTTATTATTGGTTAGATGTGTAAGTTAGTTATTTACAAATTTATGTATTAGTTATTATTAGTAATTAGAGTTAGATGTTGTGTTAAGTTGATAATGCTTAGTTTTTTTTTAGTTATTAAGTTGTGTATTTATATGCATAAAGTGTTAGTTTAGGACTTTGGTAATAGTAAAGTTGTTATTTTATAATTCAGTTTAGTTTAAGTTATTTATGAGTAATATGCATTTCAATATTAATTAGCTTAAATTGTGCTATTGCTATTAGGATTTAATGGTATGATTTTTGAGTCAAACTCATTGACCCATAGCTTAAATCGTTAGTAACTCAATTTATATGTTTGTTGTGAAATGTTGGTGATTTAGTTTCTTCTTTTTGTTGACCATTATATTTGATATTTTTCGTTAAAATTTTAGTATATTTTAATTTTAGTATTTTGTGGGGTTGCAAATTATTATGAAAGTTAGAAAGGTTAATTTTTATTTTTTTTATTTATTTAGTTTTTATTTAATTTTCAGTTATGTTATTAATATTTTTGGATATGTTTTATTTAGGATAGAATGTGGATTTAAATGTAATTAGTTAGAATAAAGTTTAAGATAAAGTTTAGTTATAGTATGTGTCGTTATAGTAATTAGATCTTTCATTCTTATGCGGTGAAATAATTGAACTTGTGCTCTTTTAGATCGTTATTTGAATAATTCCAATATACTGTTCATTATTATTTTTTATTTTTTTAATATTTAAATGGCTAATGTAATATGTTTTAAATTAGTTGTAAAATTTTTTATAAGTGAGTTGCAAAATTGCATACAAGCCATTTTAACAATTTATGTTAATGTTTAGACTTTTAAAGTAATTGTTTTTTTTAAATTAAAAAAAATTGGTGTGTTTTTGCCCTAATTTTGGGCATGACACATAGGACTGATGTGGTCATTGTGACTTGATGAGACTTTATGCAATGAGCTTAGGGTAAGTTATCTTTATGCATGTTGGGAAGTGGCTTGCAATGGATTCCAGAGCCCTAAAGAGGTTCCCTAGGTAACCCATTGTAAGTTGTATTAATAAGTGATGGCATTTCATTAAATGGGTTAAAATGAATTATCAAGAGTCAGAGTTTTACTTCGCCCATGCCTCGAGTGCTAGTATAGACTAGGATGGGAGTAGAGAGGATGCTTGGTTATGACCTTGCCTCGTTAGTATGCCTTGTATGTAAGAAAGGATATTGATGCCGCATAAAGTCACTAGGGGGTCAAAGTCTAGATAGGCTACCAGGGTAACCTTAGAGTTGGCTCATGTGATGATATTTTTCCACATTCATATTAGGTTTTCTATGCATCTATGTTTCCTCTGGGATCAAATGTTACTTGTGTCTTAGTACCTTTGAGATAGATTGTTATCGGTATTTCCTTGACCTAGATTATGGTTATGACTATTGGATTAGTATCTATTTGGGACTTGGGTTTATCTCCTTAGTACATTGAGAGTGGGCCCTTTAGGTTCCATGAGGTTGGGTGGTAGTGTTTCTTATACCATTGAAATCCAATAGCTAGATGTCATTGTTGGATGTATTTGTGCAATTGTTTTATTCTTTTGATCATGTGATTATGTTCTTTGATCATATTCTGATGTATTACACTTGATTATTGGAGATCTTGTGAGATGTTTTATTTATTAATGATGTATATTCTTTTAGCATTTCATACCATGTGGCTTGTAGAGAGGATGATTATGCATTTATTTTGATTATGTATGAAATTTAATCTTAATCAAACTTATATCTATGATTCAATTTCATGGAACCCTCAAGAGATGTAATTTATTTATGGATTTTTTGTATGTATGTGAGTTATTGCCTCTACTATGTTATCTCTTGTTGTTTTAATCTTTCAAAAAAAAATGTTAGGAAAACTTAGTGACATTTTAGGTTGTTTTCTTTTGGGTTCCCTGGTGGGGCGTTACACAATATACTCACTTATCTTCCTTGTAGAAGGCTTTCCTTATTCCCATAAAACATTCCAATAGTAGGAAAGTAACTTCGGACATAAAAGAAAATATACATTATCAGTGATCGAAACTTACACATTGAATTCTTAGCCTTTTCGATTGATAAGAGGTTCTCAACCAACTGCAACCATTGGATCTCAGAAAGATCATATTCATGGTCTTTTATCACAATCTTCCAAGCCTAATATACTACCATAAATGGTGCACTATGCAGTCATGTTGACTGGTAAAATTTGTACATAATCTCTTGCACTACAAAATCAATGAATGGATTGATAATGTTTGAAATCAACATGCCACATCCATTCCATTCGACCTTGGTATTTTCCTCAACTGCCTCTTTTCTCTAGCATCACGTAGTATTCTTCTTATTAAATGTTGGATATCATATGATAGCATGAATAATCTTCTTTATGATTTTGATCAGCCCATTCTCCAGCCATTACTCCACACTAGTACATTTGGCCTCTATTTTTGACAAAAGTTTTCAACAAGAGGCCAAATTGGCTTGTGAACTACTTTTTTTTTTGTTTATGCTCCTATGTATTTCAAAATAGCCATGAACATGGGATGTCAAAATAGCCACAAACAAGGGATGTCAAAATAGCCATGAACATGGGATGTCAAAATAGCCACAAATAAGGGATGTCAAAATAGCCACGAACAAGGGATTATATTTGAAAAAAAATGAAAGTTGAAACACATCTTTCATTGTTCACAGGAGGAGGTGGGCTCATACAAAGCTTGGTTCACATACAAAGGAGGTAAGATTTTTTTGAGATAATGCATTGCAATGCATGAAAAATAATTGGGAGACCTATTTAGTATATACTTAGAATCATGCATTCTTTAAAATCCCTACACGAAAACCCCATAACCAACTAATTTAGGTGATTTATTTTATGAATTATATTCTTATTTTGTACACATGGAATATCTTTTCTCCTTGTGCAAAACCCTCTAATTTTTTTACAAGGCCGCAAGTTATTGTTTGGTGGGGGATCCTTGAAGATAGACCCAAATGCTTATTGAGAAAGAATGGGTTACCCTCACCAAATCAGAATCCCCAAAAAAAAATTCTTCTCAAACGTGACAAGGGTAATGCCCAAGGTAACCTAAGAGCATTCCTTCGAAGATTGACTAGCAAACCTTTAATCCAGGGTAACCCAAGAGCATTCTAATGTAATATTTTGCATGATTTCAATTGAACATGGAGAGGTGTAGATTAAAAATTTACAAGTAATTTGTAGGAACCCATGCAAGGAAAGAATGTGCATTTGATTACTTGAATGTGACTAGTAAACTATCATAGGGTAAGGTTTTTGAGTGTGTGAAGTTGCAGCAGGGCTTTGTCCATTAGATGGGTGTTTAAAATGTGGATATAATATTATGAAAATAGTATAATAAGAGTATATTGATGTGTGAAAGATCTGTATTAAGTTTGAAAACAAATTTTTTGAATTGGATACAAGAAATTGTAGACTTGAAGTAGACTGTCATGACATGATAGCAAGGTATAAAACTTGTTTTTGTTTGATTTGATTAAAGATATTTAGTGTTTCAAGATGGTTGGATTTTGGAAAATCAATAGAGATGTTTAAAAGTGTCTTTAATGGTAGGGGTAAGGAAGATACATGTTAAGGTTACTAGATGGTTGTGTTAACCTATATGCTATTAGGAAAATGCAAACTTGTCAAGTTTGGGTTATGGGCAATGTAAATGCTGATCACATCATGATAAAAGTGTCTTTAATGGTAGGGGTAAGGAAGATACTATATTAAGGTTACTAGATGGTTGCATTAACGTATATGCTAATTGGAAAGTGCAAACTTGTCAAGTTTGGGTTAAGGGCAATATAAATGCTAATCACATCATGATTCCTTCTAAACTATTCCAAATGTCTAGCTTTTCTCAGAATGAACTTGTGGAAGGGATTAGTATCCTCATTAATTCATGCAAACCCTAATTAGATTTATCATGTTTTTTGTGAATGATGATTGGCCTAAAATAGGATAGTGTTGTGGTAGGTTAGATAAATATAATCATGACATGAATGCAAAGAATTAAATAGGGAGAGAGATAATGAACTATGAAAGAGTTTTCAAATGATAAATTAATGATGTTTAATGTGTATACAGGTGAAGGTTGAGAACTAATCTTGTGATAGGGAATATGTATGAACACAAAATCCTTCAACCAAGTGATAATAATGTTCTCATGCAAGTTTTTGGTTGGTGGATATAATGTTAAGGTTTGGTAATCCTATGGTCTTGATTGCAAGAGTTATGGATGATACCTTAAGAAGATAATGTTTAAATTGCTTATGTAAAATTATTATCTATATTTTTATCAAGGGTTGAAATTTATTTCAAATTTTTTCAATTGATAGTGGGATTATTCTTTTTTCATTTTGATAATGGATCATTAAATGTCTTCGATTGAAAAACGCAAATGTTTAAAAGTAAAAATAATCATATTCTAGTTTATAGATTGTGAAAAACTAATATGACGAATCATTTAAAAATAAATCATTAGTCCTCTTTCTTTGAATGTATTTACCATCCAAGTTCAAAATCTCGTGCTCTCTGAGCAACATCTTGATCTTCAACTGAATCTGACATTGGTTCAAACCACTTGGCGTCAAGAGTTATACCAATGCACCCTCTTTGTTTCTCCTACGTGCAAGAAACATCATTTAACTTGTAATATTGTCTAAAAATTGTATACTTAGATTTGAGTCCTAGCTGATCCATGAAAAGATCACAAAGGAATTATCTTCCTCTATTGAGTTAGCCTTCCTCCACAAGACCTCTTTTTATTGAAAATAGAAATTTGAAAAAGTAGGTTGAGACCTGTAAATGTTGCCTGTACATACTTACAACAAAAGAATGGGATAAAAGTGTGTTGTGAGCAACTATGTAAGGTTTTGTTGAAGAGTTCCCTTGCTTACAAAGAAAGTGAGAAAGTATTGAACATCTTCCTGGAGCTCAATCTTAGATGAACACACCCACCACTTTTAAGAGGAAATAGTTCTTCCAAGGAGGCCCTCTCAACAATAATTGGGGTTACAACCTCTACAAATGAGTTCATATTTTAACTTGATGAGCCAAATATTTTGAACATATTTTCAATCCTATATATCAAGACAGAACTCGCAAATTTCTTTAAATACAAACCTGTTTGAGAAATGGTGTTGCCCTTGCTATCAAGAAGTGATACCATTAGATTGTCTTGAAGATTTAGTACTAGGCTACATCAAATTGAGATAATTAATAGAAATAAGAGAGTAAAAATTATAGTTACAAAAATAGTCACTTACAAAGAAAAATGTAAACTCCACACTGTTATTTTTCTTCCATTTACTTTAGAAGGACTTGTCTGGAATTCTCTTTTGCCAATACTAACTAAATACAAAAAGAAAACTAGTATCATTGCTTTATAATTTACATCCATGATTCATTTTAGCAAATAAAAGAAACATATAATGGGTTACTCAAAAGGTGAAGCCATATGTTGGACTATAAATGAATGTGTAGCCTTGGTAGCAAACATTTTAGAAGTATATATATACAATTTAAAATAGCATACCTTTAATTGACAAATATTTTCCTCCTATTCAATATCAAACAAAGTACTATTAGAACCTTGCTAGATAGTCTTGATAATTCATTATTATACCATGTTTCCCCCAAATTACAAACTAGAATAATCAAGGAAGGTTGAAAGGATAGAATTAGGTTTTCTTGTCTATGAGAAATTTATTACTCTTAGGATTTGACAATTTAAAGCTTGTCAATGGGTAGAATGTTGAATATTAGAAAGTCATTAGAGTGGATTATACAGAGCACATCAGTTGCACATAGTTTGACAACAAACTGGTAGATTTAACTTAGAATTGAAATGTTGATTAAATCAAGAACTTCTAAAATAAATTTACTAAAGAAAAAGGTTGATTGAAGTACTTTTTATTTCTCACCTGTGGCTTCTAGAGGCAAATCTACCGACTTGAGATTAATTACATGACTTGGACCCAAAAAACCCAATGTGTTTATTTGGAATAAATGATGAACGTTAAACTAGGTAAACCACCGCATCTCATTCAGAGTATGGTGTATTTCAATGGCCAATGCTTCGTGCAAGTCATGAAGAAATTGATTGAAGAGATGACTTGTAGCCTTCTTAAATTTTTTAATGTCAAAATTTTAGCTAATGCAAATACTTGATAGATCTCAAAAAAAATAGCTAACCTTCATCATTCTTCCATACACTTCCACAAAATGTTTGAACAAGAAGTGGATCCTGCAAGAAATTAAAATCCAAAATCAATTATATTTAGTTCATCATTTATGGTTAGAAAACCCTTTTTTTCCCTACTTAGGGAGCATTACAAAAATGCACAAAATATATAAGCATGCAAATAGGACTTGGTGATATAGAACTCTGCCATGTTTACTTGGAAATTTTTTGCATAGGTCAACATTAGCATTGAGAATGACTATTGATTTGGTATATAAAACCCTTCATGATCTAAAGCCTCGATTACTTTAACCTTTTACTTAATTAAATACATGTAATTCACTACTATAAAGATTTAGTCCATATGATAGCATGTTATCCAGATATATAATTCACTTCCACCACTCAATTTTTTTGTAGAGTCTTGCTCACATATGGATGGTAGAATCAAAATCATTTAAGTTGATTAATTATTAAACACATAAACTAAAAAAAAAGTGAAAATAAATTACATATGCTTAATCCACCATAAATTCAAACTTAGTTGAGATGAGTTTAGGCAAGACACTTAATACTTGGATGCTTCTTAGCATTGGATTGTTTCCTTCTTAATTGCCTTTGCTTTCGTTTAAGTTACAATGCAATTAGAAGCTAATTTGATATCTCTCTATGTATAGTTTATCCCGCAGAAGGGTATCCAAAAAAAAAAAAAGAATGTCTTGCTCTTTCAAACTATTACTGATATAGCTCAAGTTACGGGTAGAGAGCCCTATGCACAAAAATAAAAAAATTACAACAACCCATTTATGTACAAGGAATGGTCATAGGTGAAGGGAAAAAAAGTATGAATCCTATTGTCTAACAGATTTAAGAAGCTACTATTTACAATTGTCTGTAGATTTTAATAAACAAGTCGTGTAGGTGGAAAGGGGATGCCTTTTTCTTTAATGTCGATAATCGTAGTTTTTTGTTTGGTAGGGAAATTGATTTCTCTTCGAGACTTCTATAACACTTTTTCCAATTGAGATTATTCCTACACCAGGTTGGTAGCTGCAACTGAAAGACTAAAGAGATTATTCTTCAGCATTTTGCAAAAGCAGGGTTCCTTCACTGTGCACTTCCCTTGTTAATAGAATTAATTATAAATCCACATGCCTAAAAATTCAAATGAAATTCAATTAGCATTTCATGCACCATATGCTTTCACAAAATTAGTACACCTACATGCTCAATAAAAGCTTTGCAATTGCAAGGCCGAAACTTTGAGCTTTAGGCTGCACTTAATAAAGACCAGACTATTTTTCAAAATTTAGGGTTCCTTGGAAGAACTATTTCCTCTTAAAGGTGGTGGGTGTCTTCATCTATTTGTTTCATGTATTGCTAATTGATACCGATCCCTACCATAATCAATGATTATATTATTATTGGTGATGTAAAGATATTCCTGACTAGTCCTATAAAATGACCAAGGAGAAATAATGCAAGGTTAGATAATATATGATTAGTTCATAATGTGAATATTAATGAGTGTTGAATATTAATAGATTTATATATTGTTTTTAATCCAACTATCACCCTATCAAAAGGAAACTTGATTATTAATGTTGCATGTTCTTTTAATACACTTGGTGTAGAATCTGCAGGTTGCAAACAAATCATCCTTCTTCCACCAATGAGTCATTCCATTCAAGAAAGACCATGTCTAATGATATCAATGCACAACAAAATAGGGAGACAAGTGCTAGACTATGGTCTAACTTAAAAAGAAAAGGTGATGGAAAATGTTATTGTCCTTGCAAAATTGTAAGGGCTTAAAGACTCAAAGATATCTAATCAAAATAGCAAAGGAACATTATAGGCAGCATGGTCACATTGAAGAATTGTAAGGACTTAAAGAGTCAAAGATATATAATCAAAATAGCAAAGGAACATTATAGGCAACATGGTCACATTGAAGGGGGGATTGACAAATTTTGTCCATTGGTATGTATTTTAATAATTTATAAAATACATAAGACATATTTTGATCATGACATCATGGTCATGGTTAATATAAGGTCATCATTTTGATATAGGCCAACCACCTAGGTTTCATGTTATGGACCATGACAATTTGGAGAATGTGGATTTCAAAATGAGGGAACATGGAGGTGTGAATATATGTAAGAAATTGAGCAAAATAAAAACTAATAAAACAATCCAAGAGAGCTTAATGTGAGGAATATTACCATAAACCAACTAAGTTTCCCAATGGATCAACAAGAATGGAGACAAGAGATTTTGAAAGGGGAAAGCAAAGAAAACCCCTTGTGTAATATTATGAATGGAAGACAAAAGCCCTAAGAAAGGAGAGAGAAAGAAGGTGGAACAAATAGCTCATTACAATAACATCAAGGTGATGTGTAGAAGAAGTAGTGTCAAACAATGAGAGGGGCATCTCTTTTATCGAGATGAGAAAGGAGTTGCATGTGTAACTCCTATTTCTATGAATGCTACCATTCATAATAAGTGTTTGCAAAGTGTCAATATCCTCTTAAGGAGGATAAACTAGTTTCCTTTATAAAAGGAATTACAAAAAAGATTTATCCTCACATGTGGACTAGAGGACAAGAAAATTACATGTCCTTCACATGTGTACTAAAGGATAAAATATAGAAGGGATACCTTGGTTTATCCCATTTAATAAATAAATACAACCAAGGAAAGATCACTACTTCTAACATCCCTCTTTAATCTTTACTTGGGGAGATTTTATGTAAGGGTGTCAAACCCAATTTACAATATTACAACTTGATTTTTTTTAAATATCTTCATTGTGCAAGAGGTCTCTTATTTATCATGGGTATATCATTGGAGAGCCAAGAGAAGTGGATATTCCTTCAAGTGTATTACATCTTCAAGTGGGTTCATATGGCATAGGATCTATACAACAAATAATGATGTCTTGTATGTGTGTTGATGGATTACCTAAAACATAGAAACAAGAAACAAGGAAACTATCCACAAGGGTAATTTCATCTTATATTCAAGTTAGAAACTTCTTAAGTATAAGTAAAATCTCATAGAGTAAATTGAAATAGAGTGATAAATATAAGTGTAACTTGGTACCACAAAGAAATCAAGATAAATCATATTCTGCAAAGAACAAATATGTTATCAAAACTCTCAAGAAAGGAATATACAAGGCACAAATGACCATAGACAAGATAAATTAATAAAACCAACATCAAGAATGCATCAATCATGTGGATATAAATAGTCCACTAATAAGTCATGTCACTGCAAGTTGATGGGTGATCAATCCATAACCTGCATGACTCACAATTTAAGCAATGAAGCATACATAACATTATATGACATATTTTCAAAGATACCAAAGGGAAGTAGTGTGAGTATTAACAATAGATTGCCTTCAAATAAGAGTAAAATGCCTTCAAGATTGGTCAGATTAACTGAATTTGGAGGGAAACTCCAAGAATAAATGGTATAAACCATAAATTGCCAATGTGGCAATAGAATGATGCTAGAAAATCATAAATTGCACTTATGTGCCAATCAATAGAACAAGATAAATGTTGAAGGAAATAGTTTATAATAACTCATAATCCCAAGGAAAAAAGAAATAAATAGGAAGAGACGAAAGAACATTTGTATTTGTGAAACATATAAGATGCACTCATAATTGACAAGTCATAATAGACACAATAGTTTGTATATTTATTAGGATATATATGTGGGCCCCCATATATATTCACAAATAATTATACCTAAAATATCATGGTATGAAATCATGCAAATACAATTAAGATCATATATAGAACATAGTCATAATTTCTAGGCAACATACTAAAGAGAAATGTCAAAGATGATGAATGAGGATCATTAACATCAAACAATGTTTGCAATAATTAATCCTCCTAGGTTGAAGTCCACCCATTCTAGAAATTGATCTCTTTTACTAAGTAATTTCTTAAACCATTTAGTTTTTTTCTTAATAGATTTATCACTAGAGGAAGAGTCATGATGTATGAATGTACCATTTGTATCAACATTAGCATTATTACCATTATCAATATTAGCA
The DNA here is from genome assembly GCA_028749045.1 of Cupressus sempervirens. Classification (NCBI taxonomy): domain Eukaryota; kingdom Viridiplantae; phylum Streptophyta; class Pinopsida; order Cupressales; family Cupressaceae; genus Cupressus; species Cupressus sempervirens. The sequence continues at coordinate 811,926,977 of CM053792.1, forward strand.
TTATTACCATGATGTATAAATGCATCATTACCATTACCACTGTAAGAAATAATAGGAGGAATAAAGGTAGATATATGAGGAGTAGGGTTTAGAGAAGGAGGTTGGTCCTCCACTAACACAATTCTGCTTCCACTAAATTGTTCATTTTGAGCATTAGAAAAATTGTGCACATCATTTTCTGCAAGACAAACATTTCGTGCTATGTGCACTTTGTTAGTAGTGGGATTATAAGGTTGATAACCTTTGGTATTTTGCATGTTTTCACTCATGCACCCAATACATGCAATCTTAGATGAAGCAATAGGAGGTAAATTTTCAACTATATTAGATGAGACACCCTCAGTTTTCAAATGAGCAAGCCTTTCATGCTCCATATTAAAAGCAATATCTTTGTGCAAAGAGTGTTTGAAAGAGGTGAATCTAGAAAATTTTAATAAGTTATCATGGCCTTACGTAGCATTAGCAACAACTTCATTAGTGTTAGGATCAATAACATAACACATATCCTTATAAAATTCAATTTTATAATCGTGACATAATTTAACAACAGAAAGAAGATTGTATTTCAAATCAGGAACATAAAAAACATTATGCAACTTTCCATTTGGAACACTAACATTACCGAATCCTTCAACGTTGCAACTATGATTATCAACTAATTGAATTGGAATATTTAAAGGATTGGGTTTTAAAGAATCAAACACCTCTTTATGAAAAGTAACATGTTGAGACACACCATTATCAATAATCCATTCTAAATTTTTAAGAACATTGTAACTAACAGTAAAAGCATGACAAGATGGATTTGAGTTTTGATTATTTTTATTGATAGGTTATTTATCTTTTTGTTTTTTAAAACAATTATTAGTTACATGACCATCTTTCCCACAATAAGTACAGTGGGGTTTTTTATTAGATTGATTAGGATGAGTATTATTACGATGTGTGTTTGGATTATTATTATTAAAGTTATGATTATTGTGATTATTATTATGAGTATTGGAAGAATCATTATTAGAAAATTTGAAATTCTGATTTTGACTTTTAGACACAAAGACATGTTCATTAGATCTAAGAGTACCAAATTGTAACTTAGCTTTCTCATGACACAACAAATTTTGAAAAATATTATTCATTAATTGAGTAGACAAAGTAGGAATAGCAAGTTGACAATGAATATTAGTAGTAAATTGTTGAAATTGCGTAGGAAGACATTTCTTTAAAATAATGGTAATTAATCTAATATCGGTGAGAGTAATGCCTAGACCAATTAGTTAACTTTTAATATAATCAAACTTAAGCAGAAATTCATCCATAGATTTAAAATTAGTATAATTTAAGTCTTCCAAATTGTCTTGTAATTGAATCTTGCATGATTCAGATGGTCTATCATACGTTTGCTTCAAAATATCCCAAGCTTCGTGGGCATTAGTACAATGAGCAATTAGAACATATAAATTTGGGTTAAGAAATATACGAATGAGGCCAAGGGCTTCTCATTTTCAGTATTCCATGCATCTTTTTCATCTTGTGTAGCTGAGGTACCAAGAACTACATAAGGGTCAGTAGCAACATCTAAAATATGCTTAAATCAAAAAAATAAAGGAGAGATGTGTTTTCCAAGCATGATAGTTAGAGTTATTCAACTTAATTTCAGGAATGAGAGTTGACATGATTATAAGAGGAAAAAAATACCTTCTTTACTAAATAAATTTGAAAAAAAAAATTAAATTAAAAAAATTATTTGAGAGAAAAATAATAATAATAATTAAACCCCTTTTTATTTTTTTAAAAATATTTTAATAATTTTAATTTTAAATTTTAAAATTAAATCTAGATTCTATTTTCTTACAAAACTAACTATAACATATATATTTAAAGTATATGTTTTTTATTTCTTTTTTAAAAACTTCATTCCTAAAAAATTCACATACTTTATTTTTTTAAAAATCTCAAGTTTGAATTAAGATTTAAATAAAAAAATTATGAATAATAATAGTAAATAAAATTTTTATTAAAAAAAAAACACGTGAGAGGAAAAAAAATGATTGAATTTTTTTGTATATTTCAATGCAATTTTTTTTATGAGAGTAATCTTTTTTTAAAATTAATAATTGATTGAAATGGTGGAGAAGAAATTCAAGTAGTTTGAAAAAAAAATCTCATAAATGATTAGACAAAAGGAATAAACCACATGGCTAAAGTTAGAAGGAGAGAATAAGACACACATTTATGATTGTAAAACTCACAATAAGCTAATAATAGGAAACAAGTGGAGAAGAAATTCAAGTAGTTTGAAAAATAAAACAAATAGACTCTCATAAATGATTAGACAAAAGGAACAAACCACATGGCCAAAGTTAGAAGGAGAGAATAAGACACATAGTAAAGTATTTTTTGTTAATAAAAATGAACTGCTTAATATTTTCAAAAAGTCTATGAAGGAAGGTGTCAAGAGTAATAAAAGTATAGCTATTTTTTCTTTGTTTTGGCGGCAAGCCTTCCAAAGCCAGAAAAAATGGGTTAGATGATAAAAAAAAATCTTTGGTGGTAAACCTTCCAAAGAGGGTTAAAAAAAAAACTTGAAGATTGAATAAAAAACCTGCAAAAAAAAAAAGGAATGAATTTTTTTTTTTTTCTTCTCCTCTTAACAAAAATCTTCAAAATGATAACCTTCACACTAGCTCAAAACAAGGATTAGAAAATCTCTGATACCATGTAAGAAATCAAGCAAAATAAAAACTAATAAAATAATCTAAGAGAGCTTAATGTGAGGAATATTACCATAAACTAAATGAGTTTCCCAATGGATCAACAAAAATGGAGACAAGAGATTTTGAAAGGGGAAAGCAAAGAAAACCCCTTGTGTAATATTATGAATGGAAGATAAAAGCCCTAAGAAAGGAGAGAGAAAGAAGGTGGGGCAAATAGCTCATGACAATGATTACAATGACATCAAGATGATGTGTAGAAGTAGTGTAGAAGAATGAGAGAGGTATCTCTTTTATAAAAATGAGAAAGGAGTTGCATGTGTAACTCCCATTTCTATGAATGCCACCATTCATAATAAGTGTGTGCAAAGTGTCTATATCCTCTTAAAGAGGATAAACTAATTTCCTTTATAAAAAGAATTACAAAAAAGAGTTATCCTCACATGTGAACTAGAGGACAAGAAAATGACATGTCCTTCACATGTCTACTAAAGGATAAAATACATAAGAGATACCTTGGTTTATCCCATTTAATAAATAAATACAACCAAAGAAATATTACTACTTCTAAAAATATAGAAGTAGAAGGTAATGATCCAATTGAAGAAGATCACGATGATGAAGATGATCATGATGATCAAGATGGTGATGATGATGATGAAATTAAGATAGACCTTGATGTACCTATACTTGAGAAGGCACATGAACCTTATACGAAGGCTCTCAAACAACTCTTCTTGACATTGTGTTGTTGTTAGTGAATTTGAAGGTTATGAATGATTTATCCAACGTAGCAATGACATGTATGTTAAGGTATGTTATCTTTTTTTATTTTTTCAATCGTAATTCCCTTATAATTAACATTGGGTGAATTGTGTAGCAATTAATATTCTTTATATTAACAATTTATACTTTTTGTTGTAGGTTGATAGGTGAGTGTTTGTTACCACCATCAAACATTCTACCTCACTCATACCAAGAATAAACTGCCATTATAAAAGATATTGAAATGGAGTATCAAACAATACATGCATGTTTGAATGATCATATTATATATTATAAACAACATGAATTTGCAACACAATTCCCTATTTTTCATATTAGTAGATATCAATTAGATCAAACAACCAAAAAGGTTCCTCGCAAGGTTCTTTAGGTTATTCCCATTATTTGACATCTGCAACAATTATTCAAGTGTAATAGCTTGGCACATTTTATGGATTACCATGTACGTAATAGAAGTTGAGATGACATTATACAAATTCCTATAGATGGTTCACCATTTAAGGAAATAGAGAAAAAATGGACACACTTTAAGGAAGAACCTCGTAATCTCAAGCTTTCATTGGCAGCGGATGGTGTCAATCCATTTGGAGAGATGAGATCTACTTACTCAATGTGGCCTATTTTTGTCATCAACACTAAAATTCCTCCTTGGATGACCATAAAGAGGGAGCACATAATGTTGGCACTGATTATTCTAAGTATTTTTTCATTTAATAGTCATATAAATTACTTTATTATAAATAATCCATCAAAATGGTCATAATAATTATGTAATGTTTTTGTTCATTCAAGTAGGTAAGTACCAAGTTAAAGATATCAATGTATATATTAAGCCCCTTGTCAATGATTTGATGGTGTTATAGAATGGGATCACTATGTATGACATCTCTAGACCAAATAGGACAGAGACAGTTACAATTACATGCAATGCTTATATGGACAATACATGATTCCCCTGGGCTAACACATTTTTGTGGTATGTTCTCTTCTTAACACCTTTTTTTTGGTATGTTATAGTGTTAACACAAAGTTAATGTATTTAATCCAATTATACACAATCTTGTAGGTCTTCAGACAAAGGGAAATTGTGCATGTCTAGTTTGTGGTCCAAAGATGAAATCTCATCATTCAAAAACTTTAGGAAAGTAGGTGTTCGATGAGAATAGACACTTTCTCCACATAAATCATAAGTACCAAATTACCAAAAAAAAAAAATTCAAAAAGAAAGATGAGATTACATCAAAGCCACAAAGAATGACACCTCACCTATGGAAGTCGGAATACATTCATTGTTGAGGTTTGCAACACTAGATAAAGATCATAGTACATGTATTGGTGATAATTCACCACCATTTCCTAGATCTACCTGTATTTCTAGCACGAGAGCTATGCAAATGTCATTGTTGATTGATGACAATGAATTGATGCCTTTGACATGTCCTAAGCTTCTTGATACTTTTAAATTATTATTTTTTATATTGTAATATGCATTTACCTATTTATAAAAAGTTTTGGATTGACGATCCCATGACATTTTTTTTAGGAAATAATTACTTTTATAAGACGCTTTATGACCATGCACTAAAGATATTTGAGCCCACCATACATGTAAGGTACAAATTTTCTTTTAGTAAATTCAATGTACAAAATTTTAGTTAATATTTCTATTTAACAATTTTGTGTCTTTTCTTAAAAGGTGAAACTTGCAAGATAAAAAATTAAAAGATCATATCATTGTAAATTTAGACCATGAGTTTGGTAAAAACTTTAAGGAGAAGAAAATTTTGGAAAAAGGTACAAAACCTCTAAGCACTATGAGGGACTCCTATAGAAGGAGTCTCATCCACAATCCAAAGTATGAGTGTCCTCCCTTTATTTCAATGAGGGATTGGAATGACTTCATTTTGGATGCAAAAGAAAAAATGGATGTTAAAAGAGAAGTTACACCTGCAAATGAGAGAAGAAGGTATACAATAGTATTAATTACTAGTACAATGTAATAATGCACTAATTAGCCATCTTTATATCTATATCATCTAACATATTTCAAACTTTTCATAGTTTGCAAGATACGTCAAAGGCAACAAAGATCAAGCTAGAAAAGATTGGGCAACACAAACTTGGCTCTAGTGGATATTCAAAAATTAAAGCATGAATTGTAAGTAGGAGTAAATAAATTCCTATAAAAAAAAAATTTGTAAAATAGAAATAATTTTGTTTAATCAAAAAATTTAGGGCTCTAAATTTAATTTAGAGGCCATGAGAGAACACCAAAAAATTGCCTTCAAGGAAGGCTATCAAGTCGTGGTTGAACGCCTATGCCAAGCTTCCACTTGCCCAACCCAAGAGCACCCTGCATCATGTGAACAAGTAAATATGCAAAAAAAAAAATTAGAAATTAAATACTTGAGCAATAATCTATTTGATAATAATGTGTGCATGACATTGCAATGTAGCCTCCTAATTGGAACACAAATCCTTATTATACATCGCATGATGAAGCCCCTGATGTGCATCGTAGTGTCGATTGAGGTGTTCATTTTCTATTTTAAAAATATATATTTAATTATTAAAAAAATTTAATATCTTAAATTGAACTTGGTGTAACCATTTTTGTGTATATTTTAGAGGATAGTGAATGTCATGTTGAACGAGTGTCGGAGGATGTTCAGACTAATCGCTATGTAGATCATGTGGTGCATTCAGGTAAAGAAAATCTATGTTTTGTTCATTTAAATAATTTTTTTGATTTATAGTTCTTTTACTTAATTAAATAAATGTAATTCACTACTATAAATAGTTTGAATTTAACTCATGATGCAGTTGTTTTTGCAGCAGACTCCCCTTTGCCCCAACGGCCACCTATTCTTGAATAGATGAGGAGAAGACATGCATTGGCATTGGAATCAATAGACAAGGGCAATGAGGAGGACATTGATATTCCTCTTACACAATACTTAAAAAATAAACATTAAGAAGCCCCAAAGGAAATGATATTAATGAATTTTATGTGTTAATGAAATATTCATGAATGTTGTGTATTAATGAATGCTATTAGATGTTAATGAATTTTATGTGTTAATGAATGTCATCATGTGATTATAATGATTGAATCTTATATTTATAAAGTGGTTGAATAAATGAATGTTAATAGATGTTAATGAATTTTATGCGGTAATGAATGTTATCGTGTGATTATAATGATTGAATGTTATATTTCAAAAATGGTTGAATGAATGAATGTTTTTAGATGTTAATAAATTTTATGTGTTAATGAGTGTTATCGTATGATTATAATGATTGAATGTTATATTTTTAAAATTGTTGAATGAATGAATGTTATTAGATCTTAATGAATTTTATGTGTTAATGAATGTTATCGTGTGATTATCAATGATTGAATGTTATATTTTAAAAATGGTTGAATGAATGAATGTTATTAGATGTTAATGGGGAATTTAGAGTGATGTTGGGGGGGAGGGGCCAAATGAGCTTCCACCTTCACGTGGTTGGCCTTGTTAAGTAGAGAATATTAAACTATTCTTGAAACCAAGTGAAGCTCAAACTAAACTAAACAGAAATCAAATTTCTAAAGCCAGCTATATATAATCATCTATGCCTTATTAGGCAAAGGATGTTGATTATCTTCTATGCATGCACTTTGCAGCTTATAATTAACTAATAAATTCTTTTCTTCTAGTTCATTATCATTCTCATCAAATTTAGGTACATGAATGGCATGACAAGAAAATAGACTATTGCATTGTCTAATTTAGATTTTTGGATATACGATTAATGATTTCTTTCTCACACAATTCTTACTCTTTTCTTTTTAGCACTCATGATTGTGAATTTTGGTCATTAACAATGGCCTCAAACTTGGAACAAGAATATTAGAGTACAATTCTTAGGCTGAATTTTGTGAGAATTCTACATCTAGAATCTTTGAAGATCTTATTGAGCATATTTTGTTATTCCTCCATCAGAGTGAAGGGCTATCAAAACATGTACCTCTTTCCTTTAGGCTTTGTCATTGTTAGAGCTAAAAGTGCTCGTCACTACTTCTCAAACCAATATTAAAAAATGATGTAAATGTTGTTAGTGCTTTAAGGTATTTGCTTCTTTTCCTTTCTTTTGTTATTGTGAAGCTAGTATTTTTCCAATAATTCTTATTTATTGAACTTGGAGGATAGACATGATTAGGTCCTTGATTCGAAAAGGTCTCTTTTTGGCCTTTTTTGCTAGTTTTATGTGCACACTACTTCAATTATGTACTATTTGGTCACTACGGGAGTTTTCAATCTTGTGCATGCAATTTGCAAGAGTTTAATACTATTTTGACACAGTTGGAAGAGGCTACTAATGTTGTAAGAATAATGGAGGAGCTTGGATATGGCTATACAAATGATGTTGAACATTGCAAAGATGTTTTGTCATTGTTTTGCCAACTTATAGAGTAGACTATTTCCAAGATAATCAGAACTGTTGTTCGCACTCACACAAGCCTTGTTGATGCTCATGGCATGCATGGAACATTTTATTCTTTACTTTTTAGTAGTTCCACAACTAACTTATCATGGTTAACCTTCTAGAATATAGACATTCTTTTAGATTCTATTAAGGAATTGGTGAGTCTTTTATGATTTACTTAACTTGTTGCAAAGCTATATATTTTATTTGTGCCGTGCTTTAAGGAGCTTTGGACAAAGTTGATATTGGTTGTTACTGAAGGCCCCAAACTTTAGTTGGGTTAAAGTAATGGAGGCTTTAGGTCATGAAGGGTTTTATATACTAGATTTAGGTCATGATGCCATTTTGACAGAAAAGAACTTAGTATTTTGACAAGGATGTTATACATGTGGCATGAGTTTTGACAGGTGTTCATTGCAATTTCAATGGGAAAGATCACAGTATTTCGATGAGGATGCTTACAATGCTTGTGGGTTGAGGCAAATATCCTAACAATATAATTACCGATATCTCTACAATAGTAACGTCACAATTTTGACAAACATTTTGGGCGTCGTAAGCTCGACAAAAAAAGATCAACAATAGTGTTCATCATTTTGTCAACATAATGGTGTCAAAATTGTGATGGATCCTCATCAAAAATTAGGTCTAGATTTACTAGTGCTATGTTGTGAATTCATCGTAGCACAACCTTGATTCATTCAATTTTGAAATTCATTAGAAAATCTATGGCACATGTTAAACTTTTTCTCTCTATAATTTTGAACTCGTCCTTCAATACTCCTTTGTCATACAACTTCTGGTATGCCAAAAAAAATTCATAGTCTCCTAGTTCAGTGATTTTACACATGTAACAACTTTGTTTACCATGAATCATTATAACCCTAGGTGGTATCGATGATAATGCACCCATTGAATCTTGTTTCACATAAATTTTAGGAAAAACACTATATTTAGGTGGAGTACATGTATCACTCTTCATCAATTGAATATTTCTTACCTCTTCTCCTTAATTCTTCATAGTTTATGATGATCTAGATGTAATTTTTGCATTAGGGTTTCAAATTTTACTTCTTGAACAACTCAACACAACTAATAATCAACACTTAATCACTCTTCAACTTCAAATTTTCTTTCAATTGCCTTAGAAATATCTTGGGATCTCAAAATATGAATGCAAGGTGTGTAGAAAGCCTTTAAATTTCCACTATATACCTTTATTTGTTCAAATTAGGGCTCTCATAAATGTTATATACTGCGTTAGGTGGAATCCAGTTGTCTCAATTGATATTTCACCTTTTAACTCAATCTCCATTATACAATATGGTCAATATCATCTAACTCAGCCAACACATCAATTCAATCTCTGTAACCATTTAGTCCTTATTGTAATGCTCGATCAATATAGACAATGTTACTAATACTCAATACCCAATAATGTAAATGATTCCATTAGATGGTTCTTTCCATAATTTTTTTCTAATGCATCTTATCTTATTCTGATATGAACTTTGGAATAATTCATGTTGGGAACTAATGTACAAGTTAAGTCATTTGAATATGCAATTCCTTACATACCTTTCTTGATCGATTTGAGGTACTGTGATCACCTTCTCCATTGGATTGGGTGATCTCAACTTCACTTTTTCCATTGCTTCCAGTGTCTACCTTCTTCTTCCATATTTGGTTCATCTTCTTCTTCTTTTTTTCTATATCTACTTTTCATTTTCCCTTAATGTGTTCATTTTTTGGTGTTGGTGCTTAGGTCCTGCAATTCTTGCTGACATGCCCAGTCTTCTAGCAACTAAAATAAACTATGCTTCCATTCAATCATTTCTTAGAATTGCCTCTAAAATGTGTTCTAATGATTTTTTTTGGAATATGACCTTATTTTCCATAATAATGACAACTATGCCATGTATTTTAATTCCAATTGTAAGATTTCTTAGGTGCATTTTCCTGCCTTTGGATTCTCCAATCTGTCTTTTCCTATGATCTACATTCATGTGCTTTATGTCCATACTTTTGATAATTATAGAAATATCCCTCGAATCTAGGTGTAGTAGGTGTATTTCTTACCTTTTATCTACATTAATGTGCTTGATGACCTTGTTTCTTTCAATTAAAACATTTACCAAAAAACTTGGGCTTAGAATTTTTCTTGCCAATTTTTCTTTTGCAAATATTTTTTGTATCCCATTTTGCCACAATGATAGCATGTATATTTTTCTTTTGATTTTGTATTTCTTATATCTTTACTCCTATATATTTATCCTTCTTCATTAGATGAATGGTGCTTGATATGTCCTAATCCAGAGGTATCACTAGATGACCTTGGTGATCTCATCAATTCTTCAAAATATCTTATGGCTTCACTAGGTTTGTTCATCCTTTCGAAGATTTTCTTCTCAGATGTTAACTCATTCCTTAGTTGGTTATTTTTTGATCTCAAATTTTCTATCTCCGCATCTTTCCTATTTAGTTCTTGATTTTCAAGAAGTAGTTGGTTCATCATGTTTATTTGAGTGTTTGTAAGCTTTTGCACATCAGATGACCTTTCTTTAAGTGTAATAGTCATTTGTCTTTTGTCTTCACCTACCATAACTTTGTCTTCTTTAGCTTTCTTCTTCTATTTGGTCACCTCACATAGCCTTACTAATTGGATTTCATGGTCTCTCTTCAATCATTTGACTTCTTCATTTAGATTGCTTTTTGTCTCTAATAGATCTATAATAGTTGTATCACTTTCATTGGAATTTCAAACAATCCTTTAGTATCAACTTCTTGATAAAGTGTGTTATTCTACTAAATAGTCATATCCTTTCTCTTCCTTAGTGATTTCCTTAGTTCCTATCTTGCTACTTCAAGTTGTTGTAGTATGAGTTGGATGTTAATCATCTAATTTTCAATAGTCTTTCCCAGTTTGTAAGCCTCCATCTGGAAGATCTCAACTCTTGATTAGTGGTTAAACTCCTTCAAAGACAAAAAAGTATTGATACCAATTGTTGGAATTTTTTTAGGAAATTGAAATACTGAGAGGGGGGTGGTGAATCAAGATAACTAAAACTTTTAACCTTAAAAATAACTTAATTGCATTCATGACATAATCCATCTAATATCTAGATCATGCATAACATAACTTAAAACTTCAAATGTTGAAATAGATCTAACTATGTATCACATCCATCAACATGAAAATGTAAACATGTAACACAAGCAATTTTGGTTACCCAGAAATCCTCCAAAGTGAAGGTAAAATTGGGGTAGGATGACACCCACAAATCTTCACTACTACAGTAACAAATATTTCTTGGTAGGGCTACAAAATTTATCACTTTTTATGATCTACCCAATGAGGGGTTTGCCCTATTAAGGTCTTTATAACAATGTTAAGTCTACCTTGATTAAAGAATTTGAAACTCACAATGAAGTAAGTACTCTATTAAGAGATTTACATAGGCTTATTAAGACCACTCAGTTAAGAGGTTTTCCCTGAATAACTTGCCAAAGATGATTCAGTACTTGATCCTTCACTTTGTAAATACAATGCTAATTACAGATCTTCTCTTTCTTTTCTTTGATCTGATATTCTATCGGATATATCTTTACTCTGCTCTACACAGCTTCACTCAAACACTATACTCTGTCACTTCACAATTTTGCTTGTAGCCTCAAAAACCTAACACCTTCGCATAAGAATTTACATCACTTTGCACCATTTCTAAAATAGGGTTTGGATCTTCCCTTATAAAGACATCTATAGAATTTTCTAGAATTAGATCAATGATTTGGATGTATCCTTTTTAGCTTTTAGCCTCTTAATCTAATTGGTTGTCCCTCCTTTAGGGATCAAAGATCCACATCAAAACACATAACAACCTTTGTAAAAAGCTCTATGATCATTAAATATTATTTGTATGTCAACTCAAAATGGTTTACCTCAAAGTTTATGTCATTTTAGACATTCTTGTTCACACTATGTTACTTGACACATATTGCCTTTGATGCTCAATCATAACTATTCTTCCTTCTGATACTCGAGCTCAACTCTTTCAACACCTTCTATATGAATTGACATCTACATGCTTTGTCTTCTTAGCAATATACTGAACTCGGCTTGCTTAGAAATACTCAATGACCAAAGACTTGCTCAGCTCCTATAGAGCTTGACATAAACAAGATTATTTACTAGTCTTTATAAATACATGACTTAGCTTGTATAGAGTAACTTGGTCATAGTGATGACTGACCAACTCTAGTTGTATATGACTAAGTGTTTTACACTAATAGACAATCAAACTAGAGAGATCAACAATACATTCCTTAGTTTAAAATCACCTACTTTACCAATCTTACACATATAGCATGACCTAACATCATGAATCATAATAACCCTAGGTGAGATTGATGATAGGACACCAAACACATCACCTTTAATTTCAATCTCTAAATATGCCTTAAACTTTAGGGGTTTAACAACTTCATTACAAATCAATTGCACATCACTAACATTTGATGCTTCCCCTTATCTACAATGGATCTTGATGCCATTTTAGCATTTAGGGTGTGAAGAATTTAAACTCTTATTTTCTCAATGTCAATACAACCTTTAGATCACTCCCAATTACTAATGGTACACTGTAAGATCTTCACACAAATTGCTTAACTTCACTCTAGAATTTATTTCTCTATTGGCTCATGAAATCTCAAATGCAAGGTATTCTTAATAATTCACAAAATTCATTATAAGGGTCAAAAAAATCAATTTTAAGGCATCATAACTATCCCATACACATAGTGGGTGTATTATAGTTGTCTCAACTTTCTCTACAAAACTTAGCAATCACACTTCCTTCAATCCTCAACTTGGTTAATACTAACAATTCAACTCGGTCGCTTGACACTTTCATCCCTCAATGTTGATACTTGGCACTTATTAACTTTTTAACTTGGCTTATAAACTTTACTTAGTTCAAACTTCAAAGTTGTCTTTATGCATCTAATAATATGCCAATTTGGAATTTTGGACTTTCACTATTAGGAATTGATGTATGATTTAGTGTGATATCCCCATTTTGGCAAATAATTTAAATAATAAATAAATATTATATATAAAGTAATATTAATAATGATATTAAAATAATAATATTTAATAAAGTAATATTATATTATAATATCTTATATATCATATAATAATAATAATCAAATATAATAAATAATCATATTATGATTAAGATATATTTTAATATGAAAATGCTATATTAATAAATGTATTATAATATAATAATATAGACTTGATATATTGTTAAAATAATATTCTTTATAATATACACCTTATGATATTAATTAATATAACTAACCTTATTAATTAATATAATTATATTATTATTAATATAATTATATTATTATTATGGAAGGGTGTGACTCTTTGAAAAGCATATATATCGAATATCAAACAGTGAAAAGGGATATCAGATGAAAAATATAATTAAATTTATACAAATTAGATAAAGTTAGTAAATGTCTTGAAACGTGACATTACAAGTGGTATCATAGCATCTTTCTTGCCAGCCTATGAAAAGTAATTAATGCAAAATGACCAGAGGAATCGAAGAGCAGTGGAAAAGGAAAAAAGGAAACAATTGGCAGCCAAATTGGTAGTCTCCAGCCGTGATGGGCCACCATTGTCATTTTGTTTGCCATGTTGTTATCTCCATCTCTCCTAGCTAATACATAGCCAACTGTTGTTCGTCATGTTGTTAGCAAAAATTCTCTTGCTGGTTTTTTAAACTTCATCTAAATTAAGTGTGTAGTATGATGTTATTATTATAATTATTAATAATAGTATTCATATCACAGTCAACTATCGATTCTATTAGAATTAACGTTGTTCCATCAGTCAGATAAACACTTCCATGTAGATATTCCAATTATAGTGCACAACATATTAAAGAACTTATTTATATCATTCATGATGTTGCTTGACTCTCTTGTTTATTCATACTATAGGTGTTTTTTTCCATATCTCCAACTATTGCGGTCCACTAAATTCGAAACTCTATTTTCAGTACATCCAATCAATATCAGGCACATATAATTTGAATATCTGTATGGAGGTCTTTCACTAACTAATTATCAGCAATTAACAATAATAATAAGATTATGTTGCAGACTTAATGGATATATCAACAATATATAACATCTCTTCACTATTGAAGAGACAAAACACACATGGGTTTTCTATTTTAATATTGTTGTGATGATTGAAATAATAGTGCTACTAGAATAACTTAGGCATTGGTCACGAGTCTCTCGACTATGTGTTTTGTGTTCCCTCAAAATGGCTCCTGGGATGATTGAAATTTCATTCATATATATCAAATGCTGACCAGACCCAATAAACTACATTATGATTCATTGCCTTGCTCAGATCGGACATTTATCTGCATGCTTTGTCTGATCCAAGATCTCTTGGATTCATAACTATGATCATATGCATGATGAACATTATTTATGTATCAATATAGATATTGCTTTGAGATCGAGCCTGCATATTATGCACCTAGAAATGATTACTATGGAGAGTTGTATTGCCCTAAGGTTATCGATCAATTAACCATAATCATATTGTGCTATCAAGAATCATGCCAACGTAGGACATGACCTTAAGTGGTACATGCCATGTAGAGTCATGTCTCTACTTGATCATGACATCTCCTTTTGATATTTATATTGATTTGATTAATTGAGAGAAAGTATCAATATAATCCATGATATGATCTCAAGCATCTACGATCTCAATACAAGTGTATTCCATTGGCTATAGGTTGCAACCTTGCACAAGCATATAGTTTTGTTATTAATTATTCTCATAAATTTGTTAACAATACCATTTAGTGGAAGAGCATTAATAGTCTGCAGTACAATCATCTCAAGATATATCTGTCACTATCTTATTCGAGTAAAGTCATATTGTCAAAACAAATATCTATGAAGAAGAAAATAAGAATATTCTATCGAAAGATCTTACATTCCTTAACATGGTATTAGAGCCAAGTTGGTAGAACAAACCTTTGAACCAGAATGTGATTCAATTTGCTTCAAAATGATTGAAATGCTTATTTACTAAATCAATCATGGTGAACAATATTAGAGTTGAGGATAGACTAGAAGGTGTGTCCAACTTCATTTCATGGAAAATTTGAATCATAGTAATTATCCAAGAACTTGAATTGGAATCATACATAGAGTAAAGCAAGTACTTACCTAAAGATGAAACAAAATTAACAACTTGGAAAAGACAAAATAATAAGGCGAAGAAAATTATCATTGATGGAGTTGAAGATCGTATTCTTCCATTGATAGAAAAACTTAGAAATGCTTATGATGTGTTCAAAACTATTCAAGATATTTTTAAGATAAACAATGCAAGTAGATTGCTTACATTAAAATAAAAAACTTCTAAACATGGAAAAAGGAGATAACAATCACCTCCTGCTTCTCCAAAATCTCTGAATTAAGAGATCAATTCTCTACCATTGGTAACAACGTTGAGAATATTGAATTACCTCTAATAGCATTTAGAGGATTACAATATCATGGGAATCATTTATTTAGTGCACCAGTCATCCATCTATACCTAAATTTGATATACTCAAAAATGAATGTACCCAAGAAGAGGCTTAATTAATCTCAAGAGGTATCATCTCTAGCAAAGAGGAAGAGATTGAAGCATTACACATATATATGAAAAAATGAATGAATAAAGAGATAAATAAATGGTATCAGAGGTATCATAGATTATCTTCACATATTGATCTACTCTAGAAAGGTGATATAGACTCAAAGGATAAATTTGAAGAGGCTGCCAAATATTGAATATTTCAATCAACATAAGCTCATCTTTGATTTATTTTGAATTTTGAATTTTACAGTGAAATTATTGAAATTTTTTTTATTTTGGGATTCTCATCTGAGAATCAAATTGTTTTCAAGATTAAACTAGAGGAAGACCTTAAGTGTATATGAAGATTACTTCATATTCCTAAATCACCACTTCAACACATAAAGGTAATGAGGTAAGTTATATATATATTCTTCATATATTTTATTGAGAAATAATTGCTAAGTGTCCTTCTTATGATTGACACATTTTTTTATTGTCAAGAATATTGAATGGTCTATCAATGATTCTAGTTATAGTAAAATGAAATTGAATTTTAAGTTGATGGGTAATGATCAAATAATTAGATATTTACCATTAAATAATGATTGAATATAATTAATTTTTCAATCTAAATGAGATTAGTTTCTAATTATTATCACAAATAATATTATTAAGTAAAATCAATAAGGTCATCATCTTTCGAGATAAGATAAGGCTTGCGGTGAGATGGGCATTGGATTGCATCATCCAAGGGTATTAGGTAAGGCGTACAGTGGAGCGAATACCCTGAGGTACATCATACAAAGGCACTATATTGGAGATGATGATCAGAGAGAGATAACAATAATGAGGGAGAATGATGAGGCTCATTATTGGCTAACAGGGTACCCTATTATAGTTTCTCCTCCCATACTCAAGAAATGATGAGTTAATAAATGAATGATACTTTTAATTGACAAGTCACTAAATTGAGACCATAAATACCTTGTTAGGGGATTGATATAAGGAAATCCTAAAAAGGAAAATTTATATATAAATGTGTACTAATGATTTTTTATGGTTGCAGGTTCACAATCAAGGCATTGCATAATGTGTATCTTCATCTATCTGCATCGTGTATGCTTTATGTCTTCATCTATCTGCATCATGTTTGCTTCATGTTTTCATCTGTCTACATCATGTATGTTTCATGCTTTAATGCATTCATGTGACTGATTTTTTCTGCTTCATGTTGTCATTCATTAAGATCTATATCTCATAAATCTTCTAAGCATTTGGTATGCAAATATGTTTGTATCTAGGAAACAGCTTGTGTATGAAAGATTTTGCTTGACAACAAGCAAATTCGAGAGGGGAGGACTGTGAAATCCCCATTTTGGAAAATAATTTAAATAATAAATAAATATCAAATAGTGAAAAGGGATATCAGATGAAAAATGTAATTAAATTTATAAAAATTAGATAAAATCAGTAAATTTCCTAAAACGGGACATCACATTTTGCAATTTAAAATACAGTTCCACACATACCTCACCATTTAGTTTGTGATGGGGGAATCACCTAATCCATTGGATTGGGTGGTCACAACTTTACCATATGAACTTTTGCCTTCATCAATTTTCTTCTTTCAGATTTGATTCATCTGATTTCTCACTTCTTTAGCATTAACCTTGCATTTACCATTATTTTGTTCATTATTGGATGCTAGTACTTAGTTTATATAGTCTCTACTTAGGTGATCGACCTTATGACAGTTAAAACATACTAGATCAAAATTTCTTCGGTTTCCTAATCTTCCTCTTATATGTATCCTTGCATAATTTGCTACAATATGTCCATACTTATCACATAATTGGCAATTGATCCATGTATTGTAATCCCAATTTATAGTATTGCTTTTCCTATTTTCTTTGCCTTGAACTTTAGGTGTCCGATTTTGTTTTGCATTAGATCTCTAAACTTGTGTCTTGTGATACTTCTAACATGTGTAACAATAACCTTCAAATCTAGATGTATCTTGTGTCTTATTGGTCTTTGATCTACATTCATGTGCTTGATGTTCAAACTTGAAATAATTGAAATAATTACCATTGAACTTGGGCTTAGTATTTGACTTACCAATTTTTCTCTTGCAAATGTTTATTTTATGACCTAGTTTTCCATAGTGAGAGCATGAAGTGATGTAGGAGCATCCAATGGTGTAAGGGCAATCCTGTATCACCCAAAAATATGCTTAGAGATAGTTTTTCTTTAATGTTTTTTCATTTCTAGATACTCATTTGGGTCAAATAAAGGTTCCAACTCTCACAGTTCCACTATTAGTTTTCTAGGTTAGAGTTTTTGAACACCTTGGCATACGTGTAAATGCAAAAAATGAGTTATTTTTTAATTGAGCCAAAATTATGATGAGTTAGAGGGTTTAAGTTGGAGGGATGATTATACTTGTAATTTAAAGCACTCTAGAAAAAAGAATCAGGTCAAAAGGCTTTACGGTTAGAAAGTTATTGCAGTTTTAATTTTTTTGGAGACCTCCTAAGAGCATTTCAAAGTCAGATTTGAGGCACTAAATGACCTCATGTGGGCCTAAAAAATGGGGGATGAGAAAATCTATCCATAGGGTTATAGAGCGCTTCAAGAGCTTTTCAAAAAGGTAAATGGTTCGTCAATCAGAGTCCCGGTTCAAAAGTTATGCCTCCCGAAAGTTGGGCTACCATTTTTGGATTCTTCTAATTTTACACCAACTTCTAACATGACTTCTGGAACCTTTTTCTTTGGTGGTGGATGCCAAATGGCATATTGTAGAATGTATTCCTAACCCTAAACCATTTGGGGCTTATTTAAGAAAACTTATGGCATTGTAAACGCAGTTCTCAATGGAGTTAGAGAGAAGGTACTATGCAGAGGATTTCTTTCTCCAAGATCATACTATTGTAAGCCCATAGAGAACTTTTCATTAATAATAATATTTCCCTTTTCCTGTGTGTTCATTCTAGTCTTTGGTTGTATCTCCATCAAGTGGTATTAGAGCATGGTTTCTTGAGTGTGTAGATAGAGCGTCGTCTATGAGGCAGTTTACACTAGGACTATGTGGTTGTGGGTTTGAGACAAGATGATGCCTCCATAAAGAGAACATGGTGGAAGGGCTAGAGTTGTTACTCTTGAGGTTAAAACCCTCTAGAGACAAGTTCAAGCATTATAGGAGGAGATTCATAGAGGAATGAATGTTGCCGTAGGCGACGAAAGTGAGGAAGAAGATGAAGAAGAATAAAATATTGGACAGGAAAGGGATGACGATGAGGAAATCCTAAATCACATAGAGGAGAAGCTTTTTAGGGCCATTTCCAATTTTGGAAAAAGACCTAAAATTGATGTGGATATGTTTTCAGGAAATCTAAACCCGGATGAGTTGATCGACTAGATCAATGAACTAGAGGAGTATTTTGAGTATGAGGATATTAGGGACTCAGATAGGGTTAAGTTTGCAAAGGACAAAATGAAAGGCCATGCCAAAATCTAGTAGCAAGAGATTCAGCTAGAAAGAAACAGAAGAGGAAAGGAGAAAATCACAAGATGGGATCGCATGGTGGACAAACTAAAGAAGCAGTTCATTCCTGTTGATTACGAGCTTGATTTGTTCAAAAAAATGCAAGGAGTAAAGCAAGTAGGAAAATTTGTCCAAGAATATATAGAGGAATTTTATCAACTTCTTATTAGGGTAGGGCGTGCAGAAGAAAAAAAGGAGAAGGTTGCTTGTTACCTCAGTGGGTTACGACCTAGCATTCAGGAGGAGTTAAGTCTGGTTAGAATGACTAGAATTGAAGAGGCATATCAATTTCCCCTTTGAGTTGAAAAGAAGCTAAATAAAAGGTTTGAAGGAAGGTAAAGAGGGTGTGGTCAAGGAGGAAGGGGCAGTAGTAGTTCATTTGGAGGCAAAAATGAGACCCAAAAGAAAAATGAAGATGTGGGTGCTAGCAGGAACCAAAGGAACAAGGGTTTCAACCACTCCCATGATCAAAACTTTGGAGATCAGAGAGGAAGAGGTAGAGAACATGGACAAAGATTAGGAAGAGGAGGCTTTTGTGGTACCTATTTTCATTGCAATGAAGAAGGTCATTGTGCCTTTGAATGCCCTCAACAACAAGGAAGGACAGATAGGAGAGTTGATGGTCGAGCAAGGGTTGCTCATGTGGATGAGGATGCACAGTCATTGCATTCAGATGATGCAGAAAGAGGAGAGGTTCTAGTAAATGAAAGGGTCTTATTAAGCAGTGAAATTGAACCTAGACAAAGGAGGAGTTTGTTTCGTACCAGGTGCAAGTGCGAGGATAAATGTTGTGATGTGATTGACAACTTAGTGTCTGAGGAGATGGTCTCTAAGTTAAAGCTCAACAGGGAGAAACACCCCCAACCCTATCAGATTGCTTGGGTGAAGGATGATCATAAGGTCCTAGTCAGTGAACAATGTTTGGTGAAGTTCAAGATTGGGAGTTACCATGATGAAGTTCTCTATGACATTATTCCAATGGATGTTAGCTATTTATTGTTAGGAAGACTGTGGAAATTTGATAGGCATGTTGTACATGATGGTCATGCAAATACATACTCTCTAAAAAAGGATGGAGTTCATCACAAACTGAAGCCCTTGATAAAAGAAGGTGAAAAGGTATGCAATAGTGCTAGGATATATCTTGTTGATGGAAGAAATTTTTTGGATGGTATGAAACATCAATGTATGTGTTATGCTTTGATTCCTAGAAAAGATAAGGAAGGTAGTAGTGAAATTCCACCTAAATTTTTTGGCCTATTAAGTGAGTATGGAGATGTCATCTCTGATAATGTTCCAGAAGGGTTGTCACTAGTAAGGCAAATTAGTCATCAGATAGATTTAATCCCTGGAGCTAGTTTGCATAACAAGGCTACTCATAGGGCTACTAAAACTGAGGAGCTAAACAAACAAGTCCAAGAGCTATTTAGGAAGGGGTTGATTCGAGAGAACCTAAATCCATGTGCAGTACCTACAGTATTAGCACCAAAGAAGGATGGAGAGTGGAGAATGTGCATAGAATCTTGAGCTATAAATAGAATAACCATCAAGTATCAATTGCCTTGGCAAAGAATGGATGATCTTATGGACTGCTTGAGTGGAGCTTAGTACTTCACAAAGATAGATCTCAAGAGTAGCTATCACCAAATATGGATAAGAGAGGGAGATGAGTGGAAGACTACATTCAAGACCAAGGAGGGTCTATATGAGTGGTTATTCATGCCCTTTGGATTGACCATCGTGCCAAGCACCTTCATGCAACTTATGAACGAGGTATTAAAGAAATTCTTGGGAAAATTTGTTATTGTTTATTTGGATGATATTTTGATTTCAGAAAAAAATTGGATGAACATTTATTGCACATTTGTCGAGTCTTTGAAAGGTTGAGGGAAGAGAAAATGTTGATTAATTTGAAGAAGTATAGCTTTGTTCAAAAAGAGTTAGTCTACTTGGGGTTTTTTGTATCATTTGAGGGTCTCAAAATGGATCCAGAGAAGGTAAAAGCCATCTTGGAATGGCCTAATCCAAGGTCTACTAGTGAGGTGAGATCATTTCATAGTCTGGCTAGTTTTTACAGGAAGTTCATTAAGAATTTCAGTGGCATATGTGCACCCCTGACCGAAACAATAAGGGGGAATAGGAAAGAGTTCAAGTGGACTACAACAGCCATAATGAATTTTGAATTGTTGAAGAAGAAGGTGACCGAACAACCTATGTTGGTAGTTTTTGATTTTAGTAAAGTGTTCCAAGTAGATTGTTATGCTAGTGGTAGTGCTATTGGGGATGTATCGAGCCAAGAGGGTAAGCCTATTGCATATTTTGGTGAAAAATTGAATGATGCAAAGAAGAAGTGTTGTGTTTATGATCAAGAGTTCTATGCAATCATTCAAGCCTTAAAGAAATGGAGGCACTATTTATTACCAAAGAATTTGTCTTGTATACTAATCACCAGGCATTGTAGTACCTAAATAGCCAAGGTAAAATGAACTAGAGACATTTGAAGTGGGTAGAGTTCATGTAAAGCTATACATTTGTGTTGAAACATAGAAGTGTAAGGTCTAATAGGGTTGTAGATGCATTGAGTAGGAGATAATTATTGTTGGCAGTAATGCAAGTTGAATTTGTTGGGTTTGTTGAACTCAAGAATCTATACTCTAAGGATCTTGATTTTGCTGAAGCATGGAAGGCTTGTAAAGAACCTATTACTATAGATAGAACCAGGTGGCTAGATTATTTGATTTAGGATGGTATGTTGTTCAAGGGCAGCCAATTGTGCATTCCAAGGAGTTCCATGAGGGAAAACTTGATTAAAGAGAAGCACAGTGGGGGGATGGCAGGACACTTTGGTCAAGATAAGACCATTGCCATTCTTAGAGAACATTATTTTTGGCCCTAAATGTCACAAAATGTGAAGAAGTTTGTACAGAGTTGTCAAGTATGTCAAGCAGCCAAGGGATTTAGTCGCAATACCAGGCTCTATCAGCCATTGCTTATTCCATTAAAGCCATGGGAGGACATAAGTATGAATTTTGTTCTTGGATTTTTGAGGACACAAAGGGGTAATGACTCAATATTTGTGGTGGTCGATATGTTCTCCAAGATGGCACATTTCATTCCATGCCACAAGACACATGATACTGTACATATTGCAGATTTGTTTTTTAGAGAGGTGGTGAGACTACATGGTTTCCCAAAGAGTATTGTTTTTGACAGAGATACTAAATTTGTGGGGTATTTTTAGAGGACTTTGTGGAAGAAGTTGAGGACATAATTGAAGTTTAGTTCTACACATCATCCACAGATTGATGGATGGGCAGAAGTGGTAAATAGAAGTCTGGGCAATTTGCTAAGGTGTTTAGTGGGAGATAAGCCCAAGGGATGGGATTTGATTCTACCACAAGAAAAATTTGTTTAGAATAATTTTGTAAATAGGAGTATTAGTAGATCACCATTCCAAATTGTGTATGGTAGTAGTCCAAGGACTACAACAGAATTAAGGAAGATGGAGCAAGGGGAGAGGACAAGTGCTGAGGCAGAAGAATTTCTTGCACATCTCAAGAACCTACATGAGGAGGTCCATGCACACATTACCAAGATGAATAAATAGTATTAAGCTAGGGCAGATCAAAAGAGAAGACATAAGGAATTTTAATTAGGGGATCTAGTTATGGTACACTTACAAAAGGAACAGTTTCCAGTGGGTACTTACAACAAGCTAAAGATGAAGAAATTTGGCCCCTGCAAAATTTTGAAGAAACATGACTCAAGAAATGCATATGAGGTGGAGTTGTCAGATGGGATTCACATTTCTCCTATCTTCAACATTGTAGACTTAACAGAATATCATGATAATGGTGCAGATGAGGGGTTGATGCTAGAACCATGTCTAATTCCTACTTCTAAGGAGGAGATAGAAGAGATTTTGGATAGTCGAGTGGGCAGGAGTACCAGAAATAGGCAGTATGAAGAGTACCTAGTAAAGTGGAAAGGATGACTAATAGAAGACTCAACTTGGATATCAACAGGACAGATTTCCCATTTGGGTTTCCCTTTACCGGCCATAAAGTGATAGGGTCACTTTTCAATCTACCTTGGGTGTCTGATGTAGGAGCATCTAGTGGTGTAAGGGCAATCTTGTATCACCCAAAAGTATGCTTAGAGATAGTTTTTGTTTAATTTGTTTTCATTTCTAGATACTCATTGAGTCAAATAAAGGTTCCAACTCTCACAATTCCACTATTAGTTTTTTGAGTTAGAGTTTTTGAACACCTTGGGCTGCGTGTAAATGCAAAAAATGATTTATTTTATAATTGAGCCAAAATTATGATGAGTTAGAGGGTGTAAGTTGGAGGTATGATTATACTTGTAATTTAAAGTGCTCTAGAAAAAAGAATCAGGTCAAAAGGCTTTACGGTTAGAAAATTACTACAGTTTTAATTTTCCTAGAGACCTCCTAGGCACTAAATAGCCTTGTACAAGTCTAAAAAATGGGGGACAAGAAAAGCTATCCATAGGGCTATAGAACACTCTAAGAGCTTTCCAGAAAGGTAAACAATTCATCAATTGGAGTCCTAGTTCAAAAGTTATGCCTCTTGAAAGTTGGGCTACCATTTCTGGATTCTTCTAATTTTACACTGACTTTTAACGTGACTTTTGGAACCTTCTACTTTAGTAGTGGATGCCAACTAGAATATTCTAGAATGTATTCCTAACCCTAAACCATTTGGAGCTTATTTAAGAATACTTCTAGCATTATAAAGGCAGATCTAAGTGGAGTTAGAGAGAAGGTATTGTGCAGAGGATTGCTTTCTCCAGGATCATACTATTGTACGCCCATAGGGCACTTTTCATTAATAATAATATTTTCCTTTTCCTGTGTGTTCATTCTAGTCTTTGGTTCTGTCTCCATCATGTAGGCTTCTTGTTCTTTGATTTTGTGTTCCTTTGTTCTCCATGCTTGGATTACTCTCCTTGCTTAGTAGATGATATGAACTTGGTATAACCTAATCCAGTAGTATCATGGGGTATTCTCTATGCTTTTAGTTATTCATCAAGTTGTCTGATAACCTCTTCTAATCTATTCATCCTTTCAAATTTTCTTTTAGACTCTCAACTCAGCTTTCGGTTGATTGTTCTCATATATCAAAAGTGCAATCTCTCCCCCCTTCCTAGAAATCTAATGATTGACACTTAATAATGTAGACACCTAAATTTGATTACACCACTTTGGTAATCCTATTTAGTTATCTCTAAAAGCATCATTAATTAAATTCCTATTTAATTAATCCTTTGCCATCCCCTAGCTAATTAATTTAATTAATCATCTATAGTCCTAATTGATAAATCAAATAACCTATTATTTATCAATTAAATCCTTTTCTCCTATCTAATTCCAAAAATCCTCATTTATGAAATAAATCTATTTGATAAATAAAATCCTCAAATCTAAAAACCCCTAACTTATCCCTAATCCTACATTTAGCCTAATCCACCCCATCCACCCATACTAACCAAGCTTAGCTTCTAACTCACCCACCCTCATTAATGCCATCCACTTGCACATCTCTAACATCCCTAATCTAATCCTAAACCCAAGCCTAACCCGCCCCCTAATGTTGTCACATTCCCTAAGCAAGTTTAAGACTTTCCTAAACCAAACCAAAGTCTCCCCTCAAAAATCCCAACCACCAAGTCATGAGTGCTCTTACAAACCATAAAAGAATCTTACAAGCCCACTCATGACTCTTACATCCATCTTCCACACTCTTCCCTCTTCCACACTCATTCCTCTTACATCCCTCTTACATACTCAACCCCACTCATCATGCCTTTAACCAACCCTTTACCCTACCCTCTCACACTCATCCTCCTTGTAACAAGTGTCACCTTCCCATTGGTGCTAAACAAGCACAATCCATGTGCTCTCCTTTGAGTGCATCCTATCCCTCCTTAAGCCTTCATCTCTCCTTGCATCTTAGCCCTCCATCCCTCAAGCCCTTAGCCTATAAATTGAATCCCATCCCAAGCCATTTAATCACAACCATTTGAGTAAAGTTATCATGCCCTTTTGAGAGCCAAAAGCCATACCCATACCCTTATAATGCCAAATTGAGAGCTCACAAGGCTACCAATTTTCTATTACCCATCTCCATTGAAGCCATTTTGAGCACTTGAGCATACAGCCCCTAATCCATAAATAGACACATCCCAAAAACAAGAGAATAATCTCATTGAGAGAGCCTATCCATGGCTCACATTCTCATTTGAGTTTGTCTTCTCTTTGTCTCTCATATATGTTATGTTAGTTTAATGTGTAAATGCTTTCATTGAATTAGTATTTCTAGCATATTAGATTAGTGTGTACAAATAATTGATTGACCATGTCAAATTGATTGTGAGTTAGCCTTTGTACTTCATTAACCCTCTCATCAAAACTTGTAACTATTTGTCTTTTGTCTTCATCAACCATTACTTTGTCTTCTTTAACCTTTTTCTTTTGTTTACTAACTACACATAACCTCATTGATTATATTTCATGTTCTCTCTTCAGTGCTTTTACCTCTTCATTCAAGATTCCATTCATCTTTAATAAATATTTTATTGTTGCATCTATATCACTAGATCTTCCTTCATCACATAAGTCCTCACTGATTTCTTCATTTTATTGTATGTCATTTTGTTGGATTGACATCTCCTTCCTTCTCTTCAAGCATTTGTTTAGTTCCTCCTTTGCAGCCTTGACTTGCTCAAATGCAAGTTGCAAATCAAGCTTTTGATTCTAGTCAATCGTCTTTCCAAATTTGTAGGCTTTGATCATCAAGATCTTTGACTCTTAATTGGTTAAACTTCTTTCTTAGAGAACTTTGATACCAACACATCTCAATCTTAACCTTAACATGCATCATCATATGTCAACATGTAATATCATATCTAACATCTAATAACATCAATAACACATTTAAGAAATAGATCAACACATGACACTATATATGGTAACGCAGAAACCCTCCAAGGTGAAGGTAAAACTGTGGTGAGGATGACACCCACAAAATCTTCACTACTGCAACAATAACATGTGCATGATGGGGCTACAAAGTTTGATCATGATGCAAGAAGGAAATTGAAAATATAGGGCCAAAGGCACACCTAACTATCCAATTACCTTGCTAAGTAAAAAAAATAGAAGAAAAAAACACAGATAAAAATACCAAGGAGATAAGGAATTTTAATTCATTATTGATTCATAAATTTTTCCACATGCATGCCTAACTGTGAGGCCTTCTGGGTTACAAACAATAAGATTTTGAAAATTCTAGACTTGGAATTTTCATAGGTGCTTAATTTGGACTTCCAACTCTTCTACTTTGCACTCCCCCTCTAAGAATTACCTAACCTAACCTAAACACCGCTATTTATACTTAGCAAAAATGGCTTAAAGAAGATTCTAAATTATTAAATAATAGAAGGATGACCTTAAAATAGTCTATACACATCCCAAGACAATATCCTTACATTAAATTCATGATCCAAATTAAATACATAAATCATCTCACACTAGGAACCAATCACATACAAACTCGGTCAAAGAAGGAACTAAATATCAATAAACATTAGGTTCACTCAGCACATGAAGGAACACTTGGACACCATATAAAAATGCTATATTAATAAATATAATATAATATAATTATGTATACTTGATATATTGTTAAAATAATATTCCTTATAATATATACCTTACGACATTATTTAATATAACTAACCTTATTAATTAATATAATTATATTATTATTAGTATAATATAATAATTATTATTCGTATAATATAATTATTAATATTATGGAAAGGCATGACTCTTTGAAAAATACACACACACACACACATATATATCGAATATCAAACAATGAAAAGAGATATTAGATGAAAAATGTAATTAAATTTATACAAATTAGATAAAATCAGTAAATGTTTTGAAATGGGACATTACATTTCACAATTTAAAATATAGTTCCACACATACCTCATTATTAAGTTTGTGATGGGGGAATCACCGAATCCATTGGATTGGGTGGTCACAATTTCACCATTCACAATTTCACCATATGAACTTTTGCCTTCATCAATTTTCTTCTTTCAGATTTGATTCATCTGATTTCTCACTTCTTTAGCATTAACCTTGCATTTACCATTTTTTTGTTCATTATTGGATACTAGTACTCAATTTTTACAGTCTACACTTAGGTGACCGACCTTATGATAGCTAAAACATACTAGATCAAAATTTCTCTAGTTTCATAATCTTCCTCTGATATGTATCCTTGCATAATTTGCTACAATATGTCCATACTTATCACATAATTGACAATTGATCCATGTATTGTAATCCCAATTTATAGTATTGTTTTTCCTATTTTCTTTGCCTTGAACTTTAGGTGTCTAATTTTGTTTTGTATTAGATCTGCAATCTTGTGTCTTGTGATACTTCTAACATGTGTAACAATAACCTTCAAATCTAGATGTATCTTGTGTCTTATTGGTCTTTGATCTATATTCATGTGCTTGATGTCCAAACTTTAAATAATTGAAATAATTACCATTGAACTTGGGCTTAGTATTTGACTTACAAATTTTTCTCTTGTAAATGTTTATTTTACTACCTAGTTTTCCATAGTGATAGCATGTAGGCTTCTTGTTCTTTGGTTTTGTGTTCTTTTGTTCTCCATGCTTTGATTACTCTCCTTGCTTAGTAGATGTTATCAAAATGGTATAACCTAATCTAGTAGTATCATGAGGTATTCTCTGTGGTTTTAGTTATTCATCAAGTTGTCTGATAACCTCTCCTAATCTATTCATCCTTTCAAATTTTCTTTTAAACTCTCAACTCAGCTTTCGGTTGATTGCTCTCATATATCAAAAGTGTAATCTCTTCCACCTTCCTAGAAATCTAATGATTGGCACTTAGTAATTGATTAACCATGTCAAATTGATTGTGATTTAGCCTCTGTACTTCATTAACCCTCTCATCAAAACTTTGTATCTATTTATCTTTTGTCTTCATCAGTCACTACCTTGTCTTCTTTAGCCTTTTTCTCTTGTTTAGTAACTTCACATAACCTGATTGATTATATTTCATGTTCTCTCTTCAATGCTTTTAACTCTTCATTCAATATGTCATTCATCTTTAATAGATCTATTATTGTTGCATCTATATCACTAGATCTTCCTTCAGCACATAAGTCCTCAATGATTTCTTCATTTTATTGTGTGTCATTTTGTTGGATTGACATCTCCTTCCTTCTCTTCAAGCATTTATTTAGTTCCTCCTTTGCAGCCTTGACTTGCCCAAATGCAAGTTGCAAATCAAGCTTTTGATTCTAGTCAATCACCTTTTCAAATTTGTAGGCTTCGATCATCTAGATCTTTGACTCTTAATTGGTTAAACTTCTTTCTTAGAGAACTCAACTTTGATACCAATTATTTAAAATCTAATAGGAAATTAAGTTGTTGAGGCGGGGGGGGAGGCGGTGTTTGAATTAGGATCTATAAAAATTTTACCACTTCAAACATGAGTCACATTCAAACTTAATTAATTACACATCTCAATCTTAACCTTAGCATGCATCATCATATGTCAACATGTAATATCATATCTAATATCTAATAACATGAATAACACATATAAGAAATAGATCAACACATTACACTACATATGGAAACGTAGAAACCCTCCAAGGTGAAGGTAAAATTGTGGTGAGGATGACACCCACAAAATCTTCACTACTGCAACAATAACATGTGCATGTTGGGGCTAAAAAGTTTGATCATAATGCAAGAAGGGAATTGAAAATATAGGGCCAAAGGCACACCTAACTATCCAATCACATTGCTAAGTAAACCAAATAGAAGAAAACAACATAGAGAAAAATACCAAGGAGATAAGGAATTTTAATTCATTATTGATTCATAAATTTTTCCACATACATGCCTAACTGTGAGACCTTTTGGGTTACAGCCAACAAGATTTTGAAAATTCTAGACTTGGAATTTTCATAGGTCCTTAATTCAAAATTCTAGCTCTTCTACTTTGCACTCCCCCTCTAAGAATTACCTAACCTAACCTAAACACCACTATTTATACTTTCCAAAATGGCTTAAATAATATTCTAAATTTTTAAATAATAGAAGGATGACCTTAAAATAGTCTATACACATCCCAAGACAAGATCCTTACATTAAATTCATGATCCAAATTAAACACATAAATTGTCTCACACTAGGAACCAATCACATACAAACTTGTTCAAAGAAGGAACTAAACATCAATAAACATCAGGTTCACTCGGCACATGAACACTTGGACACCAAAGCACTTGGTCAATACTAAACAACTCAGCCAATACTAGACAACTCAACAACAACTGCAACTCAAAAATAATTTCAACTCAACAGTGACTACCACTTACTACAATTTGGCAAAATAGGTAGAATCAACAAAATGAGAAGGATTAAAAGGCAACCCACGATGCTCTTGCATTAGACAATTGGGGTTGAAAGAAATGATTCTCCTAAATCATTGAGATGTCCCAACCTTAGTTGAATCAAAATCAGATTGAGAAACCCATGTTCCAACATGAAATCTACCTTTCCTACCAATTGTTTAAAATCTAATAGGAAATTAAGATGTTGGGGGGGTGAATCAGGATCTATAAAACTTTTACCACTTCAAACATGAGTCACATTCAAACTTAATTAATTACACATCTCAATCTTAACATGCATCATCATATGTCAACATGTAATATCATATCTAACATCTAATAAAATGAATAACACATATAAGAAATAGATCAACACATGACACTGCATATGGTAACATAGAAACCCTCCAAGGTGAAGGTAAAATTGTGGTTAGGATGACACCCACAAAATCTTCACTATTGCAATAATAACATGTGCATGATGGGGCTATAAATTTTGATCATGATGCAAGAAGCGAATTGAAAATATAGGGCCAGAGGCACACTTAACTATTCAATCACCTTGCTAAGTAAAAAAAATAGAAGAAAACAACACAGAGAAAAATACCAAGGAGATAAGGAATTTTAATTCATTATTGATTCATAAATTTTTCCACATACATGCCTAACTGTGAGACCTTCTACTTTATAGCCAACAAGATTTTGAAAATTCTAGACTTGGAATTTTCATAGGTCCTTAATTCAGACTTCAAGCTCTTCTACTTTGCACTCCCCCTCTAAGAATTACCTAACCTAACCTAAACACCACTATTTATACTTTCCAAAATGGCTTAAAGAAGATTCTAAATTATTAAATAATAGAAGGATGATCTTAAAATAGTCTATACACATCCCAAGACAAGATCCTTACATTAAATTCATGATCCAAATTAAATACATAAATCATCTCACACTAGGAACCAATCACATACAAACTCAGTCAAAGAAGGAACTAAACATCAATAAACATCAGGTTCACTCAACACATGAAGGAACACTTGGACACCAAAGCACTTGGCAAATACTAAACAACTCAGCCAATACTGGACAACTCAACAACAACTGCAACTCATAAGTAATTGCAACTCAATAATGACTACCACTTACTATAATGTGGAAAAATAGGTAGAACCAACAAATTGAGAAGGATTAAAAGGCAACCCAGGATGTTCTTGCATTAGACAACTGAGGTTGAAAGAAATGATTCTCCTGAATCATTAAGATGTCACAACCTTAGTTGAATCAAACTCAAATTGAGAAACCCATGTTCCAACATGAAATTTTCCTTTCTTTAAATGAACCATCACCTCATCACCAACTTCAAAAACATGATGTCTTATAGAATTATCAACATTCTCCTTATATTTTTGATTACTTTGTTCCAACTTTAACTTCACTTGCTCATGCAAAGACTTCATAAAATCAACAAATGCTTCCCCTTCAACAAAAAATATGGAATCATACTCTCTTGTTCTCTTAGGTAATCCAAGAACAAAATCCATACCGATGTCACTCCATGGTTTCTCACGAACATAAATGGTTGTATATAATCTAGTATGTTGACTTACTCCTTTTGAAAATTGACAAGTTCCACAACTCCTTACAAACTTCTGAACATTCTTATACATGTGTGGCCAATAATACTTATCCTTAAGAAAACTCAATGTCTTATCAATTCCAATATGTCCAACCAATCCAACACAATGCTTTTCCTTAATCAAATTAACTCTTATAGATATTATTGGTCTAAAAAACTGAATTCCTTTGAACAACATATCTTCTCAAAAGAAATAGTCATTTGACTTGATAGATTTGGTGCTTTGCACTCTCTCTGTGCCTTAGAAAAATTAGGGTCAGTATCATATAACTCCTTCATCTTATCAAAATCAAGAAGCTCAACCTTCATCTTGGTCAACAAAGAATATCTTCTTCTCAATGCATCTACAACTTGGTTAGTATCTCCAATCTTATACTTTATCATAAATATGAAAGTCTAAAAATATTCAATGCACTTCATATGTCTCTAATTCAAATTATGTTGACTTCCCAAATACTGTAAAGCTTTATAAGTACTATAGACCACAAACTCCTTAGAAATCAAATAATGTCTCCACTTATTCAAGGCTTGAAAATTAGCATAAAACTATTGATCATACATGGAATACTTTCTTTTAGCATCATTTGACTTTTCACTAAAGAAAGCAATAGGTTTACATTCTTGACTCAACACAACTCCTATTACATTGTCATTTGTATCATATTCAGCTTGTAATACCTTATTGAACTCAAGCAAAGCTAATACACGTAACTCAACAAACTTTGTTTCAAACTGTCAAAACTCTTGTTAGATCCATGTGTCCACTTGAAATCCTTTTTTATGTCCTCTTATAATCTCAGTCACAACATTAAAAACAAAATTGAAATTCATTACAAAATTTTTGTAGAAACTAGACAAATTATAAAATGATCTTATCTCACCCACATTCTTAGGTGTAGGTCATTGAAAAATTGCTTTAACCTTCTCCAAATTCATTCTCAAACCATCATCTAAAATTAAAAAACCCAAATACACAATCTCTTCTTGCATAAAGGAGAACTTTTTCAAATTAATCAACAACTTCTTCTCTTTCAATCTCTACAATACTTGCCTAAGATGCTCAAGATGTTCTTCCTTAGTCTTACTGAATATCCTAATTTAATCCAAATAAACAATCACAAACTTACCCAAAAGTATCTTGAGAGCTTCATTCATCAACCTCATGAAAAGTACTAGGTGCATTAGTCAAACCAAAAGGCATAACCAGCCATTCATACAAACCATCTTTTGTCTTGAAAGAAGTCTTCTATTCATCTTCTTTGATTCTGATATGATGATAACCACTCTTTAAATGAATCTTGGTAAAATAATTTACTCCACTCAAACAATCCATTATGTCATCCATCCTCGGCATAATAAACCTATATTTCATTGTTATCTTGTTAATAGCTCTGAAATTAGTACACATTCTCCATTCTCTATTCTTCTTAGGTGCTAATATAGTAGGTACAATGCATGGCCTCAATCTTTCTCTGATCAAAGCTTTATGCAATAACTCTTTCACTTGTTCTTTAATTTCTTCATTTTCTATAGGTGTTAATCTACATGGTGCTTTATCTAACAAACTAGCTCCAATAATCATATCCATACAATGACTTATACTTCTTATTGGTGGTAAACCATCAGGATATCTTCAACATGAATCTCTTTATACTCATCAAGCAAACTTTCAATTTCCACTAGCACTCAGCTTACATTGTCTTTTTATGTTGTCACTAAACCTCTCCCATCTTCTATTACTCAACCTCTATCTATCACTTGGTCATTTCTATACTTTGTTTCTTGACTTGTCCCTCTAGCAATTATTGCAAATTAGACTTAATTCCTTTTCACTTCCTTTTCAAATTTCTTTCCACTAAGCATGCAAACTCTAACAATAATACAATTCACTTCATCAGGAGATTTAATCAAAGGAAAGAATATTTTCTTTTCTTCATTCACCCAAGGTGTATATTGATTTAATCTACCATCATGCACAACATCTCTATCATACAACCAAGATCTACCCAACAAAATATGCAATTACCCATAGACATAAGATCATACAAAACTTCATCAAAATAGTTTGCAAGCTTGAATTTCACAACACATTACTCACTTACCAATAATTTATGCTTCTCCTTGACCCATGAAACATGATAGGGTTTATGGTGTCTCAACCTCGACAACTGCAACTTTGTAACCAGCTCCTTAGATGCAAAATTCATTGAACTTCCACTTTCAATGATCACTTTACAATATTTTCCTACCATCTTACATCTGGTCTTGATAAGACTTCTCCTTAGGATAGGTTCCTCATCAACTACCTTACTACACAAAGTTCTCCTTATCATCAAGGTTTCTCCAACCTTAGGTCCATAAGGTGAACCATCAAAATCTCCTTGAAACACAACATTTATATTACCTTTTTCATTTTCACTAGAGTACCTACACTCAAAGGATCTATGCCCTTCTTTGCCACATTTGAAATAATTACCACAAAAACCTCCCTTGGAATAAGAATTACCTCTTCCTTGGTAAGAAATAGTACCTCCTTGGTAAGAACTACCACCTTTCCACTTGGTCTTGCCTTTATCCTCATTTTTCCATTGAGATTTACTCAAGTATCCTATGTAGAATTGTTAAATCTACCACTTTCTCAATAAGATCTACCTTTGTCTCTCTAGAATCTACCACCTCTACCTCTTTTTCATTGTTCATGCTTCTTTCTCAATATCTCTTCAACTTTCAAGGCATATTGGTATGCTTCTTCCACACTTGCCAATTTCAGAAAACTTATTTCATCTTGCATTCCATATCTCAATCCATCTAGATACCTTGTAACTTTTTCAACCTCATCATCCACATGTCCAAATTTGATGTCTGATCTATAGAATTTCATCATATACTCCCTCACATTCATATCTTTTTATCTCAAATTTTACATCTTTCTCAATAAGATAACTTAGTAATTAGTAGGAAGGAACTTCTTTCATCATTTTATTCACCATAGACTAGGTTTAAATCTTCTCCTTTCCTCTTCTTTGTCTATCAGTTTACAAATGCTTCCACCATACTGAGGCATGACCTTTCAATCTAATGATTGTAATTTCCACCTTCCTATTATTAGGAGTGCCTTCTAACTCAAAGAACTTCTCCATATTAGAGATCCAATCTAATACAACATTGGTGTCCAATTTTCCATCATAATGAACAACTTCCACTATAGGCTTTGAATCTTCCCTACACAAAACTCTCAACAATCTTTCCTCATCTTGATCTTCCTCAGGTTTTAGACAAGGTTGTCATGCCATTGCGTCATCATCACTCACGTCATCAAGATGCACTCATCTCCTCTAGGTTGTGTCTACAACATCTATTCTAGCTTCAATTTGTCTCAACATATCCATAATAGTAGTATCACTATTTCCTCTACCTTGAACTATCTTAACAAACATGTTCCTAGAAGATCATAACCAGTTGCAAGTTATAGGTCATATTTTTAGATCTGCCACCCTACAACTAAATTTAACTTAGGGTTCTATACAATCAAATCTCCTCAAGGATGAAACTCAAGCTTTGATACCACCTTATACAAGGAGGGAATTGAAAAGATAAAGTTAGAGGCATGCTTAGTTATCCAATCACCTTACTAACTAAACACAGTGGAAGAAAACAACACAGAGAACAACACCAAGGATATAAGGAACTTCAATAATTTTTTGAAACAATCATCAAATTATCCACATACATGCCTGGCTATGAGGCCTTCCAGGTTACGACCAACAAGATTTACAAAATTCTAGACTTAGATTTTTCACAGGTCCTTAATTCAGACTTCTAGCTCTTCTACTTTGCACTCCCCCTCTATGCATACCTAACGTAAACACCCCTATTTATACTTGCCAAAATGACTTCTAGAAAATTCTATATTATTACATAATAGAATTCCAACCTTAAAATGGTCTACATACATCCCAAGACAAAATCCTTACCTTATATTCATGAGCCAAATTAAATCCATAAGTTATCTTTCACTAGGAACCAATCACAGACAAACTCGGTCAAAGAATGAATCAAACATCAACAAACATTAGGTTCAATCAACACATGAAGGAACACTTGGACACTAAAGAACTTGGTCAATAATGAACAACTTGGCCAACACTGAACAACTTGGACAATACTAAAAAACTCAGCAACAAGTGTAGCTTGGTAATGATTGCAACTTGGTAATGACATGAACTCAACACTTACTGCAACTTGAAAAAATAGGCAGAATGAACAAAATGAATAGGATTACAAGGCAACCCAGGATGCTCCTACATCAAATCACTTCTAGTGATCTACCCTGTGAGGGTTATGCCTTGCTAAGAGCTTACAAGGTTGTCAATGATATTAAAATGCATGTTACATTACAATTTTTATTCCCCAAAAGAATATAATCAAAAATTAATTTCCAAGGAATAAACCACGTGTTATCCTTAAGAAATATTCATAGTATGATCTCTAGATTCTACTACCACAAACATACCATCACAATCATGTCTTCAAAAACTATCCAAGCTTTCTTAACTCAATTCTATCATGCTTAAAAAATAAATATGAAATATTAGTATCATATTTCTTGCACACTGGCTTGCAACTAGTCTTTTCTTAATTAACTGTAACTCATGTAATTCTCCATTATTTTATACAAACATAGCTACAACATCTGAACATGTTCCTCAATTATAATTTAAGCCCATATAACATGACTCTTTGATATCTAACATTGCTGATCAAATCTTTGTGATGTTCTGTAACATTGTCTAACATATACTAGAATGTATACATGTTGACATCAATGACAAACCAAGTCATGAGTCATGAATGCAACACATTAGCAATTAATCCCAGTGCCAACCACTCAATCATCTCTTGAAATGTCCCCCTATGTTACATACTTGATATTCGTGCTAACAAGTTTTGCATGCCTTACTGGAAAGCTAGAGGTAAAAATGACTATTAATGTTGAACATGAAGTTGGGAATTCAATTGGTTTGAGTGCTAGATCAAAAAATTGAACAAAAGATGGTTTGACAAATAAAAAGGAGATAAAGATTTAGGATCTATACAAGGAAACTTAAATTCTTTTCAAATTATAGCTCACAAAGTCTTTTCAAAGACTTGAGGACCTATACAAGGAAACTTAAATTCTTCTAATTTAATTGATTTAAGTTGGTCATGTTCTATCCTATTTTAAGTTTGTGTGTTGTTTTTTTAAATCATTTTTTGTTGTGGTTTAGGTGTTGCTTTAGTGGTTTTTTGGCGTGTTACCTTTCCTTTAGGTAACTAATGTATTTGTAGTAATGTTTAAAAAATCTACCTTTCCAGAGATTGTAAAGGGTTTTGGGGCCCCTTAAAAACCAATATTTACCATTAATACAAAATATTTGAACATCATAAGTCATCTGAACTAAACAAACATAATACACTATTTACAACAATAATAATAGGTTTGACATCAATGATAAAACACTAATGTCAACACACCTCAACTATCTTTGACACACTCAACCAAATATCAAACAAGGAGGTTCTAATTAGTTAAAGGGTGGTTATGGTTGGTCCCAAGGTTTGGGATCAATATTTAAATGATGCAATATCAATCCAAGCTAAAATGAATAAAATATAGTACAATTTGATTGAGTTTGGTGGTTGAAAACCCTTTATTGTATAGTTCTAAATAGATTTTCCTATGCTTCCAGGCCTTGTAGGATCTTGTATCAAATGGAAATAATGTATTATTAATCCCAAAAGTTATATTAGTGAATAAACATTCATTTGGTGTATTTGTATGTAATATTGAAGATATATGAGCATTTCGGTGATTACAAACTTTAGATTTTTCATATGACAATCCTATTACAACACTTGGTACAACTTTGTACAAGAAGATTAAGCTAAAAAATTTGTTGTGATGGATATCCCTATGAGTCTAATTTAATTTACATTTTTCGTTAATTTTTATAAGTCATATATTTATACTAATAGATATCCCTAATAAATATCCCTATAGATATCCCTAAGGAATACTACTAAGGACAATTAGACAATGTTGTAGGTGGTCTTTCCCTTGAAGCTGTTTGCAAAGTGGGTCCTACCACCTTCTACAAATCTTATCAGGGTTAGAGTCTCCTCATGGGAATTCAAAGTCTGCTAACAGGGAAAAATATGTACTAAATATATTTCATTAACTCCTAAAAGGTCCCATCCTCTTGCAAGGAACTTATATATTAATACATTAGTTTGTGGGTACCATCCCCATTAGGGTTTTCCCTTTGATCAAGGGTTTTCCTAATTAACAAATTAGGTGTTATTGTGTATGGCTATTTTCTTATGATTACTGCACTTGTTGATTACATGTTTCAAATTTAATAAGGTCAATAATATGTATTTTAATTGGATAACCGATTCGCCTTCCCCATCTCAATTGTCTTGGTAGACTTTACTTTCTAACAATTGGTATTAGAGCATTAGGTCCTTGAAGAAAAATTTTAATAGATTAAGGAGATCTATGATGAGTCATTTTAGAAAGGATAGTCTAAAGTTTTATGGAACCAACTATGACAGTTGGAAAGAGAAGATGAAGACACATTTGTTATACATGGATCAAGGATATTGGTTGATTACTAAAAACTCAAAACCAATAATTGAAGAAGATAAAATTGAAGGATTTTTTGAAGTACCAAGAGATATATTCATGGGTAATATACTTGTGAGGAAAACACTTTCGACAACTCTTCCTGGAAATGAGTAGAGTTAAGTTAAATCTTTGGTTTTGGCAAATAAAATTTGGAAAGCTTTGGAATCTACTTATGAAGGTGATGAGCATACCAATAAGGTGAGATTAAAAAATTGGATATGTTTACTTTAAGAAGATAAAATGATGGATGATGAATATGCAAGAAGTTATTTTGGTAGAATATCAGAGATTGTTGCAAGAATTAAGGCTTCTGATGGGAAGAAAGATGAAGATGAAATTGTATGGAAGATCTTGAAAACTTTGATACTTGCATATAAGAAGATAACATAGATGATTGGACAAGTTATACCCTGCACAAAGAAGTTCACAAGAGAGACTCTTCTCGAAAGATTGGAATCAATTGAGATAAAAGTGGAGATTTACCTAGAGTTGAAATTGCATTCAACACATTGATTGTTCCGCCTACATTGTCAAGGAGTGTGAGTACTACTAAAGATGATTCTAGCAGCAACATAGGAAGATAGAAAGATTGAAGAAGTAATTGCCCTACTTGTGAGAAGAGAACCCGAAGGTAAGAAAATCTTTAAATGTTGGACTTGTAATGAATATGGTCATTATGCTTCTAAGTGTCCTAAGAAATTAAATAAGTATAAGAGAAATTCCAAGCCTAAGAATCCTAAAGAATATCTTTATGCAAATGATGAAGATCTATAGGCTAGTGTGGAGGTTTTTTTGAGTGAAAGATATAATGAGAGCAATGAAATAGTATTTGTTGCATTAAGGTAGAAGGTCATGAAAAAGAAGAAATTAGAGAAGAAAATGCATTGGTCTCTCAAGTTGAAAAGAAGAAATCTTATTGGATCATAAAAAATGGTTGTTCACATCATATGACTAGTGATATGAATAAATTTGTTGAGTTCAACGGTTGTGATGGGGGAATTGTTAGAGTGGACAATAATGCAACTTGTCATATAAAGGGAATAGGACCTATTACTTTTGATGGAAAAACTAACACTAATGATGATTTTTTTTTAATGGTATAAAACATAATCTTTTGAGTTTTTGATGGTTGGTTGACAAGAGCTTAAAGAGAGGACATGTATTATCAAGGATATAGATGGTAAGATGATTGGTACTAGTACAAGATCAAGAGTTAATTTTTTTTAGTTGGATCCTACTGAGATGACATGCTTGTTTGCTAAAGTTGACAATAGATGGTTATGGTACAAGAGGTTTTGTCATATAAATTTTGATAACATTGTGAAAGTGAGCACTACACTTGTTGTTAGGGATTTTCCTAAAATTGTAAAGCCTACTAACATCGTATGCAAGGAATGTGGTATGGTGAAGTAGAAGAAAACTTCTTTGCAAGAACACCAAACACAATCACTCCCAGAAGTTGCAACGATCTAGAAAAGTTTTTTTTCCAAGCAAGAAGTTTACTATATCAATGAAGTTGGAGATAGTACACACATACTTGAGTGGTCCTACAAAGACAAGAGAGTCCTATGGTGAAATTTACTTCATAATTCTTGTTGATGGTTTTACTAGGATGATGTGGGTAACATTTCTTAAAGAGAAATATGAACCATTTGAAAAGTTTAAGGTGTTTAAGAAAAGAGTTGAAAATGAACCTAGATTAAAGATTAAGTGTTTGAGATCTGATAGAGGTGGAGAGTTTACTTCAAATGAGTTTAATAATTTTTGTGAAGTAAATGACATTAAAAGACAACTTTCAGCCCCTAAGACACCTTAGAAGAATGGTATAGCAAAAAGGAGAAACAAAGGTGGTAAGGGCTATTGTGTTTGAGAACAATGTCTCATAGACATTTTGGAGAGAAATCATTAACACAACAATATATACAATGAACATAATACAGATCATACAAGGTACTTGTGAAACCCCCACGATATTTGGTTTGGACATGCACCCTTTTCCCCTCCTCTAATTTCTTCTATGTCCTTCCATATGGCTTCCTCAAATAAGATGGCCACATACTGCTCTTCTTTTCAATCCTCTCCCAAATTACATGTGACCCTAATTTTTTATCACACTTTTTGTCTCTTGATTTTCCTATGATCCCCCACTCCACCCACCCTCGCCATCGACCTTCCTAGTCACCTATGTCACTCATCTAATCTATTGACTTCTTCACTCTTCCCATTTTTGTCATTTCTCTCTCACCCATCGTCATGTAATCCTTTTCCCCTTCTAATGGATTACATCTCCCTCCCCTTCTCCTCCATTTTCATCCATGTACTTCCGCATTAATTCTTAATGAGAAAGAAAGTAGGTTGCTAGCCTCTCCAAATTGTATTTAGACAATGACGTGTTTAACCTACTTAAAATAAGTTTTTCCTTCACCCTTCCTCCTCATTTTATTCACCTCAAGCACTTTATACATACATGTATATATTTACACACACACACACACACACACACAATATATATATGTGTGTGTGTGTGCGTGCACACATGCACACACACACACACACACATACACATACACATATATACATGTAGGTACGTATATGTATGTATGTATATACACATGCATGTATGTATATAAACACACACATATGCCTAATGGTGAAACTAATTGAAATTGATGACTTGTATGTTGGATCAATGGTGTATGATGAGAGTTATGAAATATTTATTAGAAGGGCACCATAGGGATGACCATACTATTGGTCCCTAAGATCAAGAGGTTTGTAATATAAATTTTCTCTTTGACTTAGATAGAGTAACCAAAAGATTCCCTTTATAATCTCCTCTCCAACTCTATAATGATGACTCTTGTCTCTCAAGGGACAAGACATAGATAAGGAAAACAATTAGACCTGCCCCAGAAGTTGGCCACCTCAACATAGGAAGACAAAAAGATTGAAGAAGGAATTTCCCTACTTGTGAGAAGAGAACCTGAAGGTAAGGAAATCTTTAAATGTTAGACTTGTGATGAATACATGGTCAATATGCTTCTAAGTGTCCTAAGAGAGTAAATAAGTATAAGAGAAATTTCAAGCCTAAGAAGCCTAAAGAATGTCTTTATGCAAGTGATGAAGATCTGGAGGCTAGTGTGGAAATATTTTTGAGTGAAAGATATAATGAGAGCAATGGAATAAGATTTGTTGCAATTAAGGAAGAAAGTCACAAATTTAAAAAATTAGAGAAGAAAAGGCATTAGTGTCTCAAGTTGAAAAGAAGAAATCTAATTGGATCATAGACAATGGTTGTTCACATCATATGATTGGTGATATGAACAAATTTGTTGAGTTCAATAGTTATGATGGAGGAATTGTCAGAGTTGGAAATAATGTAGCTTGTCATATAAAGGGAATATGATCTATTACTCTCGATGAAAAAACTAAAATTGATGCTATTTTTTTTGTTGATGGTATAAAACATAATTTTTTGAGTGTTGGATAGTTGGTTGGCAAGGGATATCAATTGTAGCTCAAAGGGAGGACATGCATCATCAAGGACACAGATGGTAAAATGATTGGTACTGGTACAAGATCGAGAGTCAATGTTTTTTAGTTGAATCAATTAGAATTCTAATTCTAATTTATTACAATTATGATTCTAAGGTGAATTCGAGAATAAATTCTAGGACAAATTGAAATACAACATTACCCATTTTGTTACCCTCATAATCTCACATACACAAATATTTTTCATACTAAAATAAATCAAGAAAACTTTAATGTAGTTTTCCCAAATAGTAATGATATTACACAAACAAATTTTCATAAGAAAACTACAAATAAAATGCTCCTGTTATAATTTTTGATAATTTATTTTGAAAAAATAAAATGTTTCAATATAATTAGTAATTTATAGAAATCCTATATACATTCTTTTAAAAAAAACCATATCTATATTAGAATCATTGAATGCTTTCATCTATAAATCATTTAATCTTGATTTTCTAATGAAAACAATAAAATGTCAAAAATCTCACTTGATAGAAACCAAAATATGTTTAGATTTTTTTTGGAGAGAAAAGTACGAGGATATATTATAAGCTTGGTGCACATATTCTAAGTTCAAAATGGAATTGAAATGTGGAAAACAAAGCTAAAGAAAAGCCTTCTTTTATAGAAATCCTCAAGTTGAGTTAGAGTTGAGTTGAAGACGAGTTAGAACTAAATTAAAGTTGAGTCAAAGCTTAGTTGAAGTTGAGTGAGATTAACAACCTTGTCAACTTTTCCATGATTAAGCCTAATTTGAGTTAGCTACTTTTCTGATTTTGAATTAACTAATCTGATTTGTCTCCTTTTTTGTTTTATTTATTTATTTAAACTCATATTTATCCTCAAATTTGGAATTTTGTAGAACTTTTGAGAGGATAATTGAATATTTATCTCAAATTATTAGATTTCCTCAATTTATGAATATTTAATTCAATAGTTAGTATTTTTGAAATATTCAATTTAGTTTAATCAAATTAATTCATTTTTTCACATTTAATTAGAAAATGGGTTCAATTTAATTAACGTACTAGGACATTTAATCGTACTAATCAATTTAAGATGATTTTAATTGCCAATTAATGTCAATATTTAAGAATTAAATGATTTTTTTGAGATTATTACAAGTTAAGGATTTTATGCAATTTGATACTCAAATTAGATAAATAATATAACTTGATTTCCTTTTTGGCTAGGACTTTCATGATTTCCAATCAATAATTAAGATTAGGAGCACCTGGTCAGATGACTAGTTTAAGTGATTTAGTATGTGTGCCTAGACATAGGTGTTGGGTACTAGGACATATATTATGAATCACATTGTTTAAAGAGATATTTTACTTGTTAATATGTAACCTTGACTTTAATTTGTTACAATTATGATTCCAAGGTGAATTTGAGAACAAATTTGGACAAATGTAATTGCAACATTATTCATTTTGTCCTTATAATCTCACATACACAAATATTTTTCATACTAAAATAAATCAAGAAAACATTAATATAATTTTTCCAAATATTAATGATATGACAAAAACAAATTTTCATAAGAAAGCTAAGATAAAATATTCCCCTTATAATTTTTGATAATTTCTTTTCAAATAAAATCTTTCAATATAATTAGTAATTTATAAATCTTATTTATATCCTATTTTAAAAAAGCATGTCTATATTTAGAGTCTACGAGTGCTTTTACCTATAAATCATTTAATCTCGATTTTCCAATTAAAACAATAAAATGTCAAAAATCTCACTTGACAGAAATTAAACTAGATTTTTGTGGAGAGCAAAGTACGAGGATATACCATAAGCTTGGCGCGAATATTCAAATTTCAAAACGGAATTGAAATGCGGAAAACAAAGCTAACAAAAGGCATTCGAATATTTGAAAAAACATTATCGGCTGGGCTCAACCCAACGGCTACATCGCACGTGAGAATATCTTTCATCACATCGTTGGTAATGAATGGAAAAAGGAGAGGAACGGAAGAGGTGGAGTAGAAATCAGATAGAAATATGAAAGGCGGCGATGGTGGAGGAAATATCTTTCATCGTACCGTTGGCTATGTATAGAAAAAGCAAAGAGGAATGTGAGGTAGACAGCGGAGGAATGAGAAAAGCGGAGAGGAATGGGAGAGGTAGAGCTGAAGCAGAGCAATAATCTTGCACAAATTTTATGGAATAATAGTTGAATCAACAAAGTCTGGAGACTGATTTTACTCTTTCTTGTCTTTTTAGATTTGAATCGTTGCCATGAATGGGAAAAGCAGAGAGAAATGAAGGAGGTGGAGCTGAAGCAGAGCTGAGCTGATGACCAGGAAAAGCTGCATAATTCTTCTTCTTCCCAGGCAATTATATCAGTTTTAAATTTATTTTTTCGATATCTCTTCCAATAGCTAAAATGCAATTGGCGAATTCTTTTTTGTTATTTTCTTTATTCTGTTTGAACAAATTTTGACGGGAAAAATTGCTAGTAATGCTTCTAAAATTAGGATTTCTAAGACGTCTTTTCCATTTATCTCTACCTTCGTATTTATAATTTCAGAATTGTCCCGTTATCCGTAATTGTTATCCTTAATTTCCCTCTTCAATGAATTCTTGCTATTAATTTCCGTATTTTCTTTGTACTTTAGGTTATTTTCTTTATACAGTGGCCATTTCGACCAAAAAAAAAAAAAAAAACCACCAGGAGACGCCCATTGTGGAACAAATCCCCTTCTAACTGGACTCTTGTAGAAATTAAAATCCGACTGCCTTCCGTGCATTTGGCAGGAAAAGATCCGCTGTTGCTTTATCCTCAATGGCAGGTGCCGATTGGGAACCCTGCAAAACTAAAACCCTAACTTCATCAAAACAAGAAACATTGCACGGTGGGCATAGTAATTACTCACGCTTCCTACATCAGCCCTGCAATACATAAGCCATGTCTCAGATCACCTTAAAAGACAACAATTTTCTTTCTTAAAAATCACAGAGGTAAACCAATAATGAAAGATTACCTCCTAATAGCTCCATATTCCATGCTCCCGACATTCAGCAGATTAACATTTCACTTTCTCTCCAGCTTCACAAATAGTATAGCTGGATAAACCGGTCCGTGATACAACTTGCTATTCGGATGAAATAACCTTTTGAAAAGATCTCGAGAAATCCCCCTGCCTGCCTGTGACTAAAACAACTGCTTACGCATCAGCATTGAATGCATCTACGATCACCGCTTTACTTTCTCGATTCCCAAAAATAATTTCAGGCATATGTCTTT
Organism: Cupressus sempervirens; assembly: GCA_028749045.1. Taxonomy (NCBI): domain Eukaryota; kingdom Viridiplantae; phylum Streptophyta; class Pinopsida; order Cupressales; family Cupressaceae; genus Cupressus; species Cupressus sempervirens. The sequence goes on from CM053792.1 coordinate 811,971,731, forward strand.
TCCATTTATCTCTACCTGGTGTCGCGGCCTGCTTCAACTTATCTAGGTTTCTCTTTTCACTAAAAACTGGCGTAAACCATAACAATCTTGGAGGAGAAAATTAGGGCTTCAGTGGACAAGAAGGTTTTCCAGGTGCCCATTGACACCATTAGTTTGATTTGTTATTACCATCCAGTAATACAGAACAGGGTATTTTTCTGCAACGTAGATAATTAACCTTAGCGAACCTTGAGCTGAAGTGTAGCTGTACATTTTTTAAGATTTTAAATACTTAATCTGCGGGCTCATCTAGTAGCCTCTCGTTTGGTTCCAATCCGTCTAATAAGCGCTGGTGTAAACCTCAGAAATCTTGGGACGAGAAAGTCAGGGTTTAATGGAACAAGGAGGATTTTAAGGTGCTCGTTGACAGGGCATCACCACTGTTATGGAACAGGGTATTTCCATGGATTTAAGATGATTAACGTTAAGTGAAACTGTGAAGATCTGCAGATTTAGATGTCAAGAATTCTGAGTTTAAGATAAAACTAGGTGAACATCAACCCTGATTCAAATACTAATGTGCAGGTCTGAATATGCGAATTCTGAGATGACTGTATTATTGAGATAATCTTAAACTGGAGTGTGAAATTGATACAAGGAACCCGATAGGATATATATGCTTTTAGTCCAGACTGTATGTTTTTGTGTGTCCTAAAACTACATATATTACCTGTCTAAATATCCTTATTGAAGGGTATGTTCTTAAGAGACATGACCCTTTGAAATGCATCCACTATTAAGAGTCTCTAAGTCGGCGACTTTGGAATAGTAATAAGGCTTAACTAATAATTAATTACAAGTCAAACTAACAAATTCCAACCTGATTGCCGGCACCTCTATAGAGACTATAAATAATATGCAATGTCATTCTTTAGAGAATATTTAGCAAGAAGAGTGAGGTACGATTCTGTACCCATAGACCTGTAGAATATTCAGGTTACTTTCTTAACACTCCCTCTTAACCTGATATTCCTACAGAGAGCTATTATATTGAGCAACATCAATACAAATATTAGACAAGAATTAATACTCTATATCTGTCTATCTCTTCTTAATACATAGTATCATAAAACATATGATACTGAGTCATATTACTAAACCTGTAATATGACAAATCACTGCTACTAGTGATAAGACACACGTTGTGACTCATAGAAATTGGTATTTCTAACTCACAACTAGATCTTGAATTTAAAAATCTACCAGAATACCGGATAAACCTGAAGAATTTCTAGAATTCTTTCTTTATCCAATTTGTGACCCATGAACATGTCAATGCCACAAGACGATCTAAAATTCACCTGGATCTTACAGTAAAATCTACTGTTAGGACATTATCTAAGAGATCGTCACCTCTCATAATGTCTTTCACATAAGTATTCATTATTTCAGAGATCGTCACCTCTAAATAATGATTACACATGGTGGAGCCCATAATAGTCAATAGCTTGACAAAAATAAATAAAATTCATCATTTTATTAGGAATCAAATAATAAATTACAACTCAAACATACCAAGTCTCTTTCTGAAATGTTCTATCTTTACTCTAGATAGAGGTTTGGTAAGTATATCTGCTGTCTGATCTGCAGTACAAATGTATTCCAATTTAACAGAATTCCTGTCTACCATATCTCTTACATAATGATAAGGAATTTCAATATGCTTGGATCTATCATGGAAAATTGGATTCACTGAGAGCTTGATAGAACTTTGATTATCACAATGAATGATTGTCGGATTCATGGCTTGCCCGAATAATCCCACAAGCAACTTCCTCAACCATACTGCTTCTCGAGAGGCCATTGCTGCTGCAATGTATTCAGCTTCTATGGAGCTCTGAGCTACAGAAGACTGTTTTTGGCATATCCATGAAATCATCGCTGGTCCTAAACTGAAACAGCATCCAGAAGTGCTTTTCCTATCTTTAACACTTCCACCCCAATCTGAATTGGTGAATCCATGCAAGTCTAAAGCCACTCTCTCATATTTGAGCCCATAATTAAGAGTACCTTGAAGGTATCTCATAATGTGTTTAACTGCAACTAAGTGAATTTCCTTAGGTTCACACATAAACTGACTTAAGGCATGAACCACATAGCAAATATCAGGTCTTGTATTTACTAGGTACATTAAAGACCCAATTATCTGCCTGTAGAGAGTAGAATCTATTGAAGGTGATTCTACAGTTGCTTCTTTAAGTTTATGCAGATTGGTTTCCATTGGAGAAGACATGGACTTGCAGTTCCACATTCCGAATTTCTTCAAGATATCTGAAGTGTACTTCCTTTGATTCAGTATGATACTATCAACATTCTGTTGCACTTCCAATCCTAGGAAGTAATGAAGAAGACCCAAGTCTTTCATCTCAAATTCTCTGATAAGATCTTTCTTGCATTGATCTATAAGATGATCATCACCTGTGATTAATAAATCATCAACATACAATATCAAGATTACCATACCATCTTTATTTCTTTTATAATACAAGTTCGGATCAGCTTCATTTTTGGAGAATCCTAAGCTAGTGAGATATTTATCAATCCTTTCATACTAGGCCCTGGGAGCTTGTTTAAGCCCATAAAGAGCTTTCTTGAGTTGGCAAACAAAGGCATTTGGATCATGTGTTTCAAATCCTTCTGGTTGCTCTATATAGACTTCTTCAAAAATCTTCCCATTGAGAAATGTTGTCTTTACATCCATCTGATGTACCTTCCATCCCTTAGAGGTGGCAGTTGCTAAGACAACTCCAACGGTAGTATATCTGGCGACAGGAGCAAAGGTTTCTTCATAATCAATTCCTTCTTTCTGAGAAAAGCCTCTGGCTACAAATCTGGCTTTATATTTCTCAATACTTCCATCAGCGGCATGCTTTATTTTGAATAACCATTTTGAAGAAACAATGGATTTTCCTTTTGGCCTTGGAACTATTTCCCAAACATCATTTTTCATAATTGATTGATATTCTTCTGTCATAGCTTCTTTCCAGGCATGATGTTTAATAGCATCAGAAGGATTAGTTGGCTCTGTTTTGGAGAAATCAATCATATTTGCTGTATAACTAGAGAATCTTTTAAGTCTTTTACTTTCTCTGATTGATCCTGAAGGTGTAGCAAAATCTTGAGCTGCTTCAACTGTTTTTATGGCCCAGAGTGGCCTTTTCTTTAAACTTTCTTCAAGGTTTACTTCATCTTCGACCTCTTCTAAGTTCTCCTTATGAGATTTAGACTCACTTATTCTTTCAGAATTTGATAAAGGAGAGGGTTCAAGAGAATTTATTGCCTTTTTAAATGCAAGATCTTCTTCAAAGACTACATCCCTGCTTAATTCAATAGTTTTCTGTCCAGGTATGAAGATTCTATATGCTTTAGAAGTTTCACTATACCCTACAAAGATACCCTTCCTTCCAGATGGTTCTAATTTGGTCCTCTTTTCTTTTGGCACATGAATGTAAACAGGACATCCAAAGATTTTGAGATGGCTTACATTAGGTTTCATTTTAGTAAATACTTCTTCAGGGGTCTTATCTTTAAGATAGGAGTGAGGGCTTTTGTTTTGGATGTATACAGCAGTACAAGACGCTTCTGCCCAAAGATAGTATTCTAGATTTTGATCAAAAATTATAGCCCTAGCTGCTTCTATAATTGTCTTGTTTTTCCTTTCAGCTACCCCATTTTGTTCAGGGTTATAAGGAACAGTATACTCCCTCTTGATCCCTGATTCTTTACAAAAAGTTTTAAACAAATCTGAGGTATATTCTCCTCCATTATCTGTTCTAAGGGTTTTAATTTTATGTCCTGAAAAATTTTCAGTTAATGCTTTGAATTCCTTAAATCTTTGTAGGATTTCTTCTGATTCTTTGCAATTTTAAAAAGTAAATCCAAGTTTTCATAGAGAAGTCATCTATGAACAGGACATAATACTAGAATCCTCCAAGGGAGGGAACGGACATGGGTCCACATAAATCTGAATGAATTAATTCTAGTAAATTATTTGTTTTTCTAGTACTATCATGAAAAGGACTTCTAGTACTTTTACCTAGGGCACACCCTTTGCAAATACTGGGGTGCTTTTGGTTTAATTTTGGTAGTCTGGTAACCATCTTTTCCATAGTTGATAGGGTTTTAAAATTTAGGTGCCCTAATCTTCTGTGCCATATTTTGTTTGAATCCTCTGCTTTGTGAACAAGGTCTTGAATGGGTTCTATATTCAGTTCATACAAATATCCCTTTCTTTGACTAATTACTTTAGCTTTCTTGATGGAAGAGTTCTTAGCCCAAGTTAATACTTTGCCATCTGCAAATGCAACATTGTGTCCATCATCTTCTAAGGCTGTAATTGATATTAAGTTCCTTTTTATCCTTGGTACATATAGTACATCCTTGAGAAGAAGAGTATTTCCTGTTTTTAGCTTCAAAGTGCATCTACCAATTCCTTTAACTGAATGTGCTGAGTTATCACCAATAGTAACTTCACCGTTAACTTTCTCGGTTAAGAAATCTAGAATATCCTTGTATCCCGTTATATGTCTCGAGGATCCACTATCTATCACCCATGCCTTATTTGAGATTTCATTTGATAAGGAGGAATACAATACACGATTCTCTGGATCATAAGTTTCTTCTTCTCTAACAACATTTGTGCAATTTCCTTGTTGCTTAGAGTTTTCTGGACAATTGGATCTATAGTGTCCAAATTTTTCACATTTGAAACACTTTATTTTTGATAGGTCTTTCTTGGGCTTGCCATTCTTCTGATTTCCTTTATTTTTCTTGAAATGCTTTTTCTTGCCTTTATAAGAATTGGCATTAAGAACGTGAAGTTCTTCATTTTCCATTTTAGGTTTTCCTCCTTTCTTTAGTTTTCTTGATTCTTCCTGAAGACAATCATTTTTAAGTCGGTTAAAATCTGGAAGCGTATCTCTAGCACTTATACCTTGTGCAAATGTTTCCCATGATTCTAGTAGTCCATCTAAGGCCATGAGTGTTAATTCGATGTCATTTATGATGGTTCCTATGCTTGCCAATTCATCTCTAATACCAGCAACTCTTAGAAAATAGGAATTTATTGATTCTCCTTTCTTTATTTGGATGTGATTTAGTTGTCTCTTTAGTGCAAGAACCCTCGTTGCATTATTTACTTCAAATGCATTTCGTAATGCATTCATCATATCGTAGGCAGTTAGGTGTTTTGTAAGCATAGGTACGATATCATTCTTAACTCCATCTAAGATAATTTGAATGGCTTTCCTGTTTCCATTGGACCATGTGGATTTGTGAGGTTCAACAGATGGCTGTTTGGATGCTCCATCAACAAACTGTCTAACATTATTCTCTTCGAGAATCATCAAGATTCTGAATTTCCATGCTTCAAAATGTTCCTTTCCATCAAATCTATCCTCAGGCCTGATTGTATATGCCATTGGAGATGAATAATAACTATTGGATATGAACAGGTCTGATATGTGACAGTCTGCAGAGTCCTAGATCTAATAACTAGGCTCTGATACCATGTGAAGATCTGCAGATTTAGATGTCAAGAATTCTGAGTTTAAGATAAAACTAGGTGAACATCAACCTTGATTCAAATACTAATGTGTAGGTCTGAATGTGCGAATTCTGAGATGACTATATTATTGAGATAATCTTAAACTGGAGTGTGAAATTGATACAAGGAACCCGATAGGATATATACTATGTTCCTCGGGGACGCGTACCCGGCCTAAAACCCCCCGTTTCGGAGACGTCCCGGGGATGGGGGGACGTCCCCCAGCCGTCCCCAAATTCTTTTTTTTTGCAGCCGGCTGAAGTTTTCATTTTGCAAGTAGAGGAGGTAATAGTTTTGTTTCCAAGAGCTTGACCAAGGGTTTGATCTTCTATTTTGTCCACCAAGTAAGTATAAAACTCTTTTTGCTTTCATCTATCATTTTTTTAATAAATTTGTAGCTTGCAAAGTTTGATTTTTTTTTTTTTTTCATTGTTTCAGCTCATATATCTATTCAATTGCATATTTAAACACAATGAGCAACAGTGGGAGTACAAGTAGTAGTAGTGAAGAAGAAAATGTAGAGGTTGATGTTGTTAGTAGTGACACTAGGCAAAAACCCAATTCTAAAGCTGATTTGTTTAAATGCCCTTCCGACATTATGAAGAATTTTGCAAAGGGTCCTTTCAATAGGAAAAAACCTCTTTTCCAATATGTCACACCTAGGCCAAAAGATAAAAAGAATTCGGGAGGGATTAGGGTGTGGGATTGTCATGTTTGTCTTGATGATTTTAGGGGCAGTTATACAAGAGTGAAGTCACATTTTTTAGGTGTTACATGCCAAGGAGTCAAAGCTTGTTCTAACCTAACCGATGAACAAAAATTAGAATGTCAAAGATTGCACTTAGAGGCTGAAATGGAGGGGCAAAATTTGACAGTGACATCACCATCCATTCCCTCACAATCATCTAGGCATATTTCATCCGCCATTAGTACTAGTGGCAGCCCTAGTGGCTCTAGAGGGAAGAGAAAGATAAGTAGTAGTGAGAAGGGCTCGGTGGAAAGTATGTTTAATGCACAGGCAAAGGAGAAGTGTGAGGCATCCATTGGTAGATTCTTTATTGCTAATGGTATCCCATATAATGCAGCCCGTTCCAATTATTATAAACAAATGGTGAAAGATATTATGAGCATGAATTCCTCATTTGTGCCCCCCGGTGAGCATATGCTACAAACCACTATCCTAGATGAAGAGTAATCAAAGGTTGCTTTATTATTTGAGGATATGAGACGCACTTGGGTTAGGACAGGCTGCTCTATTGTGATGGATGGGTGGACCGATGTTAGACATCGGCCACTCATCAATATCATTGTCACATCCCCTGCTGGCTCTTATTTTTTTAGAGCCATAGATTGCTTAGGAAAGAAGAAGGATGCAGATTTTCAGTTCACCATTTTGCGAGATGCCATAGAGGAGATTGGGCCCTCTAATGTTGTACAGGTTATCATAGATTCTGCACCTGTGTGCAAATCAATAGGTTTGATGATAGAGGGTGCTAATAGGCACATATTTTGGGCCCCTTGTTGTGTTCATTCCTTGAACAATGCATTGAAGGACATAGGGAAGATTGAATGGGTGAAGGAAGCGGTGCTAGAAGCTAGAGAAGTGCAAATGTTTATTTGCAACCACCACACTTCACTTGCTCTATTCAGGTCCTTCTCTAAGAAGGAGTTCCTCAAACCAGCCGAGACAAGGTATGTCAATTATAATTATAGTTTACTTTTAGTTTGTTTTAACTTTAAGTTATTTAAAAAAATTATTTATAAGTTTACTTACATGTGATGCTTTTTGTTTTAAATTTTAATCATTAATGTTTAAGTTTAAATTTTAAATTTTAAATTGTTGCTATAGGTATTGAACATATTTCATCTTGATGGAGAGGATGATTGAGGTGTATGAGGCCCTTCAATTGATGGTGGTGAATCCAGAGTGGGGATGATGGTCTCATTCTAAGTCCACTGAAGGAAAAGCGGTGAGGCAAAGGATCCTTGATGAGAGTTGGTGGTCCACAATGAAGTAAGTTGTTGGTTTTAAAATTTACTATTAGTCTTTTGCTTGCTGATTTTCCTACTAATAATCTTAAGATTCTTAAAATTCTAATTCTGATTTTTTTTTTGTTGGCATTTTGATCTTGTAGATACATTTGCTCTGTCATAGCACCCATTGTTGATGTTATTAGATATGCTGATACTGATGCTCCTAGTTTAGGAGAGATCTATGAGACTATTGATAGCATGTTGGTTAAGATGAAGAGAATTGTTGTAGCAAAGGATCCTACATTGGGCTTTTATGAGGAGCATATTAGGCCTATCGTGACGCGGAGGTGGAACATAATGAATACCCTGCTTCATATGGCAGCATTTGCTCTAAATCCCAAATGGTATGCACAGTTGGTTGGAAGGGGCCTCCCATGTGATGATCTTGAGGTTTTGGATGGCTTCACAAAAGCAATTGATAAGATGTATTCAGCTCAAGATGCCTCTACTCTTCGTGCACAGTTCCTTGACTTCACCAACCTTCGTGGCCCAAACTTGGGTAAGCCACAAGCAAGGTTGGATAGAGTTGTTTTGGCAGAGAGGGATCCTATTGGATGGTGGACTTGGCATGGGAGAGATACACTTGAGTTAAAGATACTTGCCGGTCGCCTCCTTTCACAGGTTGCTAGTTCTTCAACTGCAGAGAGGAATTGGTCCACATATTCATATATCCACTCTATCAAGAGGAATAGACTTACCTCTAAAAGAGCGGAGAAGCTAGTGATAGTGCATCATGCTCTTCGACTTGCCGATCGCCAAACTCCAGAGTATAGGCAGACACCAGCTTTGCAATGGGATGTTGAGCCTAAGGATGTGGCCCATAGATGAGGATGACATAGCACCAGGACTGATTGGGGTTCTATTAGATGAGACTACGCTTCCTGTGGAGGATGACAGTGAGGAGGATTCTGATTTGATGCCATGGATTAGTAGAGGCAGAATAGGAGCAGCAGTCTGCTTCATTTTTTATGTTTTGCTTTTTATGTTGAACATGAACATGATTATGATACATTGATTATATGATACTTATTACTTTATGGCAGCCTATAGCTTTGGGCATATTTTGATTTTGATTTTCAGATTTATGATTTATCATGCTTATCATTATGAGTCTTATGATATTGACAATGGTTAATAACTTAATGTTAATTGTTCAGTGTTCTCTGATATTGTATTGATATGCATTTTGAGAATTGGATACTAAAATACTAAATAGTAAAATACTAAAATTGGATATTATTTCATAGATGGCATTCAAATGTTGTATGTTATGGTTCTATAATGTTTAAATGACATGCTTTGTGCTTAGTTTCATATGAATGACATGTATATTTACAAATTTCAATGTATATACAATATTTTAAAATTTTCCTATATATATAGCCGTCCCCGTCCCCCCCTGTCCCCAAAATCGCCAAAAAAATTTGCCGTCCCAGAAACCCGTCCCGCCGTCCCCGTACCGAAAACTTGGGGGAACATAGGATATATATGCTTTTAGTCCAGACTGTATGTTTTTGTGTGTCCTAAAACTACATATATTACCTGTCTAAATATCCTTATTGAAGGGTATGTTCTTAAGAGACATGACCCTTTGAAATGCATCCATTATTAAGAGTCTCTAAGCCGGCGACTTTGGAATAGTAATAAGGCTTAACTAATAATTAATTACAAGTCAAACTAACAAATTCCAACCTGATTGCCAGAACCTCTATAGAGACTATAAATAATATGCAATGCCATTCTTTAGAGAATATTTAGCAAGAAGAGTGAGGTACGATTCTGTACCCATAGACCTGTAGAATATTCAGGTTACTTTCTTAATAGAAACTTTGACTACTTTTTGTAAAGACATTTCAAATATGTGTATAGCCTTCTTTCAGCTAACATAGAACAGGGTAGTTTATTGGATTTTAAATAATTTACTTTCAATGAACCTTTTGTTAGTTTTTATTATGATATTTTAAATGGGCAGGCTATCTGCGTGTGGGGTTGGTTAATGCAGTTCCAGGGGCACCCCTACTACAAATAGGCCAATGAGAGAGGATCGGTCTCACTATACAGGTAGGGTTGTAATCACTTGCGCTATAAAAAAGAGGAAATTCATTTCGTTGAAATCAAACATGCAAGATTCATATCAACGAAGATGGGCATTAATGAACATTTTGGTCTACATTCACTTTTTCGTACTTTAAAATAAATGTTCCCAGGATGAGCATTCTGACCTTTCTTCCTAGTTTAGCTGGTTACTGCTCTTGCTTCAGCTAAGTAATTTAAATATATGAAATAATTGGAGCTAATGAACTCACAGGTTGATAATATTAATTTAAAAAAAAAAAATGTTTTTCTTTAATTCAATATGAAAAAATGACTTTTTAAAACTGTTTTAGATGAGCTTGATACTCATAATGACTTTCTCCTATTCAACAAAGCCCTTTCACATGTATCTCGTGTATTATAAATCTGAAGTACATCAACAATGAATAGTTATAAGCAGTTGTTTTCTTCCTTCTGATTAGATTTATGTAATGACAATTTTTTTTAATCTAATGGCCCTACTGTTGATGTTTAGTAGCTTCAATCGGATAAACCTAAGAATATATATAATTATATTTGATATATAATTTATATATATGTGAGATGTAAGTTTATGGGAATAATTAATATAATAATAATTATCAAATTAACAAATACACATGTTCCTTGAAGGGACATGTCTCTTCATGGCTTAAGCTTACTATATAAAAGAGAGAGCTGCCTTTGGAAAACACATATACCAACACAACAGTGCTAGTACATCTGCAACACTCCTCCTTTAACATGGTATTAGAACATTAAAGGAGGAAATTGCACCCATAAACAAATCAAATGGAAGAACAAACTTGGTGAGCAAAAATTAGTACATGCGATAAAAAAAAATCTATAATAGGGTTGAATGAGAGGCTCATCGACATTTATACCATGGACTATTTCTAGAGAAGGTTAATCATACATAGTTGATAGTTAAAAGATAATCCCTAAATACTAATTGCATACATGGCGAGTCTTCCAAGCAGACATTAAGAAAATGAATGGGGTTCATGAGATCAATGAAAGATATCAAACATTACCTGCATAATACAAAAAGACTTTGGAAAGGTAAAATCATCAGGATTTGACCAAGCAAGGAATGGTGTCTATAAATATTGCCACCTGTTAAGGGAGATAATTACGGGCTACGGAGTAATTGCCAAACTTAAATATATGATGTGAACTATAAGGAAACTTGCACCACCAAGACTAGATTTTAAATCACCAAGGGAATATATAGGAGGAAACATATATTTAAACAAGTGAATACCATTCTATGCCATTTATGTAGGGCACATGGATGCTTGATAGGTAATCGAGGATTGGAAAAGATCATTACATAAGAAAGAGGAGTACAAATCATAGGGGATCCTAGGAAAAGCCTACCAATTACTAGGAATTGCACATTTGATAGATGTGAAGATTTGACTCCAGAGACATGCATGGTACAAACCTGCCCACCAAGAAGACCAAGATAGCAGCCCAAGTGCACATCACACTAAACATAGAACAATTGATTAAAAAGGATCTTTTGAAGGATTCGACTTTGTTGGTGTAGACCTCGAAATGAGAGATATAGACATTGGTCCCTTTCATAAATGTTAATAAGGTAATATATCATCCAATTAGAATAGTCAAAATATGTTAAAGGAAAAATGAGGTAAATATTTTCCTATATATTATGGAATATTCTTAATATGAAATATTATTATTAGTATACGAAATATTATTGGCATATTCAGTATTAATATGAAATAATGTAATAACCCTCCTCAAATTTGCTCTCAAAAATGCTGATGAAAGCTCAAGGAATTTCATCAAACAATTCACATGCAAGGGATGTATGACTGATATAGTATTTTAGCTGGCTTCAAATGACTTTTTCTTCAATTTGCATCAATGAGAATCTTGTGCTAGAAGACTACAATGGACTACACAATGACCTAACATGAGTGTGCTACTAATTTTGACAATATTCAGTGCATATATATGATCTAAGCATGAGAAATGAACACTTACAGCCAACTGGCATTTTTACAAACAGTTGGTATGCAAACTAACTAGCTAATAAATAATGATATTAAATTGCTTAAACGACACCAGCAACTATTATTTTCTTAATTGCAATGAAAATTACAATGCTCATGAAATATGGCCAAGACTTTGGCATTTACATGGATTACAAAATGATAATGCTGGTATAATGCACACTTACAGCTCAAAGCTTATAACACCCTAAAAAGCAATACTAACAAAAGAACCTGGTTGTAGATGGCTGTAATAATTTCCTTCAATGCTGCCCTTTTTGCTTTGCTTTTTTTGAACTGTTTTTTTCGGCCTGCTTTGTCGGTTTTGCTTTTTCGGACTATTTTTTCGTACCTGCTTTTTCGGTTTCGCTTTTTTGGACTGCTTTTTCGGATTGCTACTATGTTGAATCTCAAGACCATATCTTTCAATGGCGTCAAGATTTCCAGCTTGAAGGGATTTCGTCCTTCAAACTATTGAGATATAATCTCCAGAAAATTCCCCAATTTCTTTGATATTTCCAAGCATGAATAAATGAGAGCTATCCTCTTTCTTTTAATCCCTTCCTCGCTCCACGCTTCCGTCTTGCCAATGTGGGATAATACATGAGTTTTAATATTACTTCTTTTTTTTCTTTTTACAAAGTCCATGTATGTACTCAAAGGGGGACTCTTGATTTTTTATAAAGTGACTTTATGAAACATTATAATATTTAATTTAAATAGTCACTTTACCGTTGTAACTTCAAACATTAAAATAATATACCAAATAAACTTGAAATCCCACATATAATAGCTCATTAAAAAGAGCCCAACAAAACGCATCTCATCCTGTCACTGAAAATTGAAGGCACTGCATTCCCCTATTGGCTTACTAAAAATAGTAAGTTTTTCTGAAAACCCAACAAATGAACTCCGTTTGGCCTGTAATTAAATTTGACTAGGCCAAATAACCTCAGGATCCCTTTTGAAGTCCTAGTTAGCCCTCGGGACCATACAAGAATGGGCTAACGACAACATACCTCCAAACTGGCTAAGTGGGGGACATTACAAATAAGCATATTTGCAATAATAAAATTAAATGAGATTGATATTCAAATGTGATGGAATAATAATCAAATAATTATTAAAGGTGATTATTTTATTACTATAAGAGTTGTTTACCTTGATCATTTCCTCCGAGTATGTTATTGTAGGAAGAGGGAGTAGATAGAGGATATGGTTTAGTCAACCTTTAATGATCTTGGTTGTATTGATTTAGAGTGAGTAGACCATGTTGAGATGGATTCGCCAGTGATCAATAAATTGTAGCACTCAAGAGGACTATAATTCATGAACATACTTCGTGACAATTTGGGCCTAACCCCTATGTACATCATGAGAAAGTGACGACTTCCAATGATTATCACTTATATCTGAAACAAATCATAATATATTGTAAACTTGCATGGTGGATTAAGTTCCTTAAACAGACCATGATCGTTCATATGGTAAGCATTATGAGAATGTGGGTGCATGTACCTTATGAACATTTTTGAGTACATGGTGAATGTTATGCAAATTGATGTTTAGGAGGCCATTATAAAGAGTATATGGTGAAAAATAGGTGACTTGATGTCCAAGAGGACATTACTAACAATACTTGGTGAATATCTTGCAACTCGACATTTAGGAGGCCATTGCTCAAAGCGTACTTGGCAAATGTCATATGAATGACATTCAAGAGGCCATTACCCTAAATATCATTACTCTATTTGAGGAATATTATATGTTGATATTCTGGAGGCCAATACTCACGATATTAAAATGTTGAATATTTTTTGATCAAAGATATTCTTATATTGTACATTGAGGTAATATGTGGTCATTTGTTTATCCTCCACAACCAAGAGGGAGTGTTGATGTTTGGTAACTTCAATCGGATAAACCTAAGAATATATACGATTATATATTTGATATATAATTTATATATATATGTGAGATATAAGTTTATGAGAACATTTCATATAATAATAATTATCAAATTGACAAATAGACATGTCCCTTCAATGGACATGTTTCTTCATGGCTTAAGCTTATTATATAAGAGAGAGCTGCCTTTGGAAAACACATATCCCAACAGGACAGTGCTTAGGACATCTGCAACACTCCTCTTTTAATACCTACCAAAATTGTCAAGAAATTTGCATACTTTTCAACTTTCAGATATTGACATTTCATCAAACACTTGACAGTACAGTGGACTAAACAATGTTTCTGAGTTTTACAGTGTGGAATAATCACAAATTTCAATAATGATCATAGACAATCTCACAAATATTTTGTAACCAAGGTACAACTCATAAAAATATAATCAAACTGTTGTCATATAAGTAGCTGAAACAAACATTCAGATCTTCAATATTGAAATTAATATTTTCTGATTTCTTAGCTGAAATAAAAGATGTTAATCCAAGAAAATGGACCAATAATCTTGCTCAAATTTCATACAATAATAGTTGAATCTGGTAACACTTATATCATCAATATCTAGAGACTGATTTTACTCTTCCTCATTTTCATATCTGAATTGTTGAGACTGGGATGCTCAAACTTTGAATTAATGTAGCTAGTTACCTCGTAGATGCTTCACGATATTAGATGTTCATATCTGCACTTCCCTTTTAATTTCCCCACCTCCCTCCTTGCATTGTTTTTAGCATGGAATGACACCCTTAACATCAATAGCAAAGGATACAATTGGAAATAAGGGTTTGAGATACTCCTAAGCCAAGGCAACTTCCTTCTTTAGATTCCCACACATCTCAAAAGTATTCCAAAAGTTGTGAGTGGAAGAAATGGCACCAAACTCTCATAAATGTTATTTAATTCAACACTTTAACATTTATGGAACCCCCTTTCTAGCATAGAAAGGTAATACAAAATGAGGAACACGAAGTATTTAATCCTTCTTTACAAATTTGTTATTTTTCTTGGGAAACTGCTATAAATATATTAGTTGTGAAATCCCATAAACCATAATCCAATAGTGTAGAAACAAATGACATAAACGTTCAACACAACAGTGAACTAAAAACTCATCTACTCAGTCAACTAGGTTGGTTCTTGTGTATGAAAGTGATGGCCAAATGAAGGCTTTGGTACAATTTCCTAACTAAACAAGGCTTTGATAAAATATACTAAATTGTATTTTTCCCTCAAAAGCCCCCTTTTATAGTGTCATGTCCCCTTTCTAGCGAATTAACTTCTACCGGGGTTTTGCCTATCATCGACTCTCGTAGGCAAATGATTTTGGAGAGAGAGTCATTTTATTTTCAGATGATTACATTCTTGCTCTCGGAGAATAATAATTCAGTAAGTGGGACCTACTTGTTCTTATATTAAATTGAGATTGCACTTTAACTTTATAAAGTTATTTATTTAATTTTATAAAGATTAATAATAAAAGTGCATTATAAAAGACAATTCCGGAAAACTTCTAGTAACTTCTTAACAAAGTGAATAAATAGAGGACATGAGGCACCCATTTGGACAAGCGGTTTTGTGGATTCGACTTCTATTCCAATTGGAGCAATTTGTAGTCATTTTTGGTCTGCAAATTCTCAGATTATCTTTGGGAACGATAACTCCCATTGATAAGCAATTTTGAGGGTGTGGAATATCACCCGAATTATTGCAAAAATCTGGAGGTGACACCACAGTCATTTCACCTGAGCAGAGATTTGAGGCCTAAGGCCAAAAATGTTGTAGCTTGATGATCATGGAAGGGCCAGTAGAAGAAATTAATCATTGCAGAACCGAAGGAATTTGGAGGAAATCTGAAATACAATGGAAATCATAAATCTCTCCTGATCCGAATTGCGCACGAATTACATCAGGTCCAGCTTTCAATTGAAGGTTGCAAATAATAACAAAATTGCATCAAGACGATTAATGCGGAAATCGCATGCAAAATAGTTGCAGGGTCGACATTAATAACCAGACAGATCAGTCCTCATCCGAGCAGGCAGAACGATGGAGGGATTAAATATCGTGTCAAGCCGACCATAGGAGAAAATCAAATCGAAGAACAGCCTGGGAATTTTCGTTTTCGTTTCATTCTCCTGCGAGTAGCTGGTTCGCAGGTCCGAGGGTTAATTCGGAGGGCGAAGATTAGTAGGTGCCTGAATTCGTTCCTTGCGAATGGTCATGGGCGAGATTCGGACCAGACACATAATGAACAGGCCTGCGATTTAATAACCACACCAATATAAAACGCAAGGTGGACCATAGACAGAGACAATATCGTCGGGCAGGCGAGGGTATTTCTTGTGGGTCTTGGCATCATCAACAACAATCTATACATCATAAGATACGCCTTGGAATCTCCGCGGCAGAACTCAGACATTCATACTATCGGCTCCACGCAAGTTTGGCACTTGTATCCGTCCAGGTTCCAATTGATCATTATATGTTTGCTAATGTCATGTCAGTGCTACAAATATTGATAAATAATGAAAATATTATAGACTACTTATTATATGCATTTTCTGTGATTATCAAATTAATTTTTCTTGTGTAACAGAGTTAGACAATAATCCAAATAGCACATTTAGTCGAAGTATTTAATTTCTCTAGTGTAATAACAGTAGTGTTTAGCAAGGATCATTTCAGTGGTATCAGAGCAGTAGACCTGCCATCCTGTTGGGTAGAATATTTTATGCAACCCTATTCCAAGTATTATATTCGTAGGAGAACAATATTCAAGGACAGAGATATGGGTGAAAGACAATCACAGAGTCCACCGAGATTTCCCAGAGTTGATGATGATGAAACCAGAGAGTTTTACAGAATCATGACTACCAGACAACAAGAAATAGCTCAATCTCTGCAAGCTTTGACTACCATAATGGAGAGAGTTGTTCAGCCCAGGATTCAGGAACAAGGTAGAGGTACATCTGATCATGATAATAGAAGTGTGGCAGGCTCACAGGGTGCTCCTAGGCGTAGATCATGGACAGAAAATAGGCCTACTCGTCCCACTTTCCTAAGGGAAGAGGCTCATGAGATAGGAGAAGATGATTTGCCGGATGATTTTCAGGATGATCTAAGAGCTGCTACTGCAGAATGGCAGGCATTACCCCCGCATGTGCGTGAATTATTGAACCTTGATCGCTATCTAAACCAAAGGAGAGAACATATGAGGAACAACCGCCAGAATAGGAGGCCTAGAGGAGGTCATGATAGTGAGTTGCAGCGAGCTGTTAGCAAACTCACTTTACCATCTTTCGATGATAGTGGTCAGATGACAGCGCAAGCTTGGGTTCATAAGTTGGATACATTCTTGGCATTGAGGCCTATGACAGAGATAGATGCCATTAGGTACGCCACCCTGCATCTGGAAGGCGCAGCTCATGATTGGTGGTCACATGGGATGGTTACCTTGCAGCACAATCAGGTAACATCTTACCAAGACTTTGTGGACAGATTGGTTGAACGTTTTGATAAAAAAGATCCGGAGATTTATTTTCACGACCTTGCTCAGTTAAGACAGTCAGGCAATTTCGAGGTTTATATTAGTGAATTTCAGAGATTGTCAGTTATGGTACAGGATGTGTCTGAGAGAAGGTTAGTAATCTTATTTACAGAAGGATTGTCTGAACCCCTCAAGGGATGGATTAAAGCATTTGACCCACCAACACTGCAGGAGGCTATGAGGAAAGCACGGAGTATGGAACTTACAACACCTTCTAGCAGGTTCACCTCTCGGAGTACTACCTCTTTCAGAGACAATAAGAAGTTTGATAAGAATAAAGGGAAGAGCATTGAGACCAAAGGAAAATCTACTACAACCCTGGATGCAGAAGCACTAAACGACTTGCGCAGGAAGAAATTATGCTTCTATTGCAAGGGTCCATATGACAAGGATCATGATTGTCCTTTGAGACCTAAAGGAAAAGCCAATAGAGTTATGTGGGCATACTATGAAGGATCAGATTTTGACAATACAGAAAATGGGGATGATCACAGCGATTCAGAGCCTGAGGGAGAAACAGGGAATTTAGAACAAAAAGAGGAACTTGAATTGCATTTACAGCAGGGGCGTTTGTCTAGCATTCAGCAGGAGGGATCCTTTAGGTTATGTGGTGTTTTAGCAGGACAGAAGGTGATCACATTGGTTGATACAGGCGCTACGCACAACTTCATTGATGCACGATTGGTTGAGCGCCGCGGTATTAAGACAGAAGAATTTGAAGGTCTCCGAGTACAAGTTGCTGATGGTTACACTCTTAAGTGTAACAGGATGGTTAGAGACATGCCTTTACGCCTGAATAATTATGAGTTCAAAGCAGATTACCATGTGGTCAATATGGGTGACTTGGATATCGTTTTGGGAATGACATGGTTACGTTTATTGGGTGAGGTCACTTTCCGACTCAAAGACATGGAGATCAAGTTTGAGGTAGATGGGAAGCAGCATGTGTTGAGAGCTATCCGGAATAGTGATGTCCGAACGATTTCTCTCAGACGATTGGAAAGATTGGTGAGACATGATGATATTGAATGGGCAGCCATGTGCACTCTCATGCCTACGAAGGAGGAACAACAGAAGACAGAATATCATCCAGACATACAGATATTGAGGGAAAAGTATAGTAAGGTATTCAGCGATATTCCACCTGGTACACCACCTGATAGAGGGATTGAGCACATCGAATTAGAAGAGGGTGCTAAACCAGTCATGATCACTCCATACAGGCATCCAAAGAGACTCAAAGACGAAATAGAGAAAACCATCAAGGAGCTTCTCGCGATGGGACACACCAGACCTAGTAAGTCTCCTTTTGCTTCTTCAGTAGTTTTGGTAAAAAAGAAAGATGGTTCTCTTCGGATGTGCATTGACTACAGAATGCTGAATAAGAAGACCATTAAGAATAGATATCCTATTCCTAGGATTGATGAATTAATAGATGAACTACATGGGGCATGCTACTTCAGTAAGATAGACTTGAGATCGGGCTACCACCAGATTAGGGTCAGAGAACAAGACATAGAGAAGATTGCCTTCAGATGTCATTGTGAACACTTTGAGTTTGTAGTGATGCCATTCGGGTTGACCAATGCACTAGCTACTTTCCAGTCCACCATGAACAAGGTTTTCCATCATCAGCTGAGGAAGTTTGTGTTAGTCTTCTTTGATGATATCTTGGTATACAACCGAACATGGCATGAGCATATGGAGCATCTAGAGACAGTACTGAAGACCTTGCAAGCAGAGTCCTTGTATGCCAAAGAGTCTAAATGTGATTTAGGCATGACCGAGTTATTATACTTGGGATATATTATCAGCAGAGAAGGAGTACGGATGGACCCTGATAAGATTCGTGCTATTGTGGAGTGGCCTATTCCTGAGAACCTGACACAGCTGAGAGGATTCCTTGGTTTATGTGGCTTCTATCGCAGATTTGTTTGTGGATATTCGCGACATGCAACTCCTATGACAGATTTGCTTAAAAAGGGAGCTTTCGTTTGGACAGCAAAGGCACAGGCTTGTTTTGACAGATTTAAGGAAATCATGACTTCATGTCCGGTACTAGCATTACCCGATTTCTCGAAGCCATTTGAACTCCAGTGTGATGCTTCAGGAGATGGTATTGGGGCTGTTTTGATGCAGGAAAAACACCCAATAGCATATGAGAGCAGAAAACTCCGTGGGCCAGAGAAAACATTCAGCATTTACGACAAGGAGATGTTAGCTATCATGCATGCATTAGCTAAGTTCAGGCAGTACTTAGTAGGTGGTAAGTTTTGTATAAAAACTGACCACAACAGTTTGAGACATTTCCTTGGGCAAAGGGATCTCAATGATAGACAACAGAAATGGGTAAGTAAGCTACAGGCATATGATTTTGATATATCTTATGTTAAGGGCACGCAAAATGTGGTAGCAGATGCCTTGTCACGCAGACCACATCTTAGTTCGATGATTGAGATCTCTGAGGACTGGAAGCATCTGATTATTGTAGAATATGTTAGAGATCCATGGGCATCTAGGATAGTTGATGGGACAATTGTTGATACTAGGTATACACTTGTGGATGAATTGATTATTTACAAGAGCAGGATATTCTTAGTCCCAGGATCGAAGGTGAAGCAGTCTATTATGCGTGCTCTTCATGAGTCACCTATAGCTGGTCATCCCGGATACTTTAAAACATATAGACAGGTGCGAGAACGATTCACTTGAAAAGGACTCAAGACAGATATATTGCAGTATGTTCGTGAGTGTCCTGTTTGTCAGCAGAATAAGCAAGAACACACCTTCCCAGCAGGACTCCTACAGCCACTCCCTATTCCAGATCAGAAGTGGGAATGCATATCCATGGATTTCATTACCGGGTTGCCCAAGACTTAGGGTCGTGATTGCATTTATGTGGTGGTAGATAGACTAACAAAATATGCTCATTTCTTTCCCATCACCACTACTTATACCGCAGTACAGGTAGCCGAGGTATTCTTCAGAGAGGTTTTCAGGTTACATGGGATACCTCGCAGTGTTGTCAGTGACAGGGATAGTAGATTCTTGAGTCATTTTTGGCGAGAGGTGTTCCGATTATGTGGCACTGAGCTCACACCCAGTACTAGTTATCATCCGCAGACTGATGGACAGACAGAGATAGTAAACAAATGGGTGGAAGGCTACTTGAGGAATTATGTGGCTGATCAGCAGAAGGCTTGGGTAAGATGGATTTATTTGTGTGAATATTGTTATAACACCACTTTTCACATGTCTATTCAGATGACACCTTTCCGAGCGTTATATGGGTATGATGCACCGAGCTTTATTGACTTATTGATGGCTGATGTCCGGGTTCCTCGTGCCGGGGATTTGATTCAAGAAAGTAAAGACATTATTAGCACTCTACGGGATAACATAGCTCGGGCACTGAATCAGTATAAGCAATATGCGGATCAAAAGAAGACAGAGAGGAGCTTTGAGGTGGGTGACATGGTTTACCTAATGCTTCAGCCATTTCGACAATCTACTCTCAAAAAGAGTGGGTCAGAGAAGCTTAAGCCTAGGTATTATGGGCCTTTCAGGATCACCAGGCGAATGGGGGAATTGGCTTATGAGCTTGAGCTTCCAACGGATAGCAAAGTGTATAATGTGTTTCATGTATCGCGCCTCAAAAAGGTGTTGGGGCAGAATGTGATACCTTCTGCAGTATTACCTCCCTTGGATGATGAAGGGAAATTGATCTTAGTGTCGGAATTCATTTTGGAAAGCAGGGAAAAATAGCTCCGCAGAAGGGTAATAAGGGAATATTTGGTTAAATGGAGAGATCTACCAGTTGAAGATGCCACTTGGGAAAATGAAACAATTTTGCAGCATCCAGCTTTGAGATTGCTTGAGGACAAGCAATTTCAGGAAGGGCGGACTGTCATGTCCCCTTTCTAGCGAATTAACTTCTACCAGGGTTTTGCCTATCATCGACTCTCGTAGGCAAATGATTTTGGAGAGAGTCATTTTATTTCCAGATGATTACATTCTTGCTCTCGGAGAATAATAATTCAATAAGTGGGGCCTACTTGTTCTTATATTAAATTGAGATTGCACTTTAACTTTATAAAGTTATTTATTTAATTTTATAAAGATTAATAATAAAAGTGCATTATAAAAGACAATTCCGGAAAACTTCCAGTAACTTCTCAACAAAGTGAATAAATAGAGGACATGAGGCACCCATTTGGACAAGCGGTTTTGTGGATTCGACTTCTATTCCAATTGGAGCAATTTGTAGTCATTTGGTCTGCAAATTCTCAGATTATCTTTGGGAACGATAACTCCCATTGATAAGCAATTTTGAGGGTGTGGAATATCACCCGAATTATTGCAAAAATCTGGAGGTGACACCACAGTCATTTCACCTGAGCAGAGATTTGAGGCCTAAGGCCAAAAACGTTGTAGCTTGATGATCATGGAAGGGCCAGTAGAAGAAATTAATCATTGCAGAACCGAAGGAATTTGGAGGAAATCTGAAATACAATGAAAATCATAAATCTCTCCTGATCCAAATTGCGCACGAATTACATCAGGTCCAACTTTCAATTGAAGGTTGCAAATAATAACGAAATTGCATCAAGACGATTAATGTGGAAATCGCATGCAAAATAGTTGCAGGGTCGACATTAATAACCAGACGGATCAGTCCTCATCCGAGCAGGCAGAACGATGGAGGGATTAAATATCGTGTCAAGCCGACCATAGGAGAAAATCAAATCGGAGAATAGCCTGGGAATTTCCGTTTTCGTTTCATTCTCTTGCGAGTAGCTGGTTCGCAGGTCCAAGGGTTAATTCGGAGGGCGAAGATTGGCAGGTGCCTGAATTCGTTCCTTGCGAATGGTCATGGGCGAGATTCGGGCCAGACACATAATGAACAGGCCCGCAATTTAATAACCACGCCAATATAAAACGCAAGGCGGACCATAGACAGAGACAATATCGTCGGGCAGGCGAGGGTATTTCTTGTGGGTCTTGGCATCATCAGCAGCAATCTATACATCATAAGATACGCCTTGGAATCTCCGCGGTAGAACTCAGACATTCATACTATCAGCTCCACGCAAGTTTGGCACTTGTATCCGTCCAGGTTCCAACTGATCATTATATGTTTGCTAATGTCATGTCAGTGCTACAAATATTGATAAATAATGAAAATATTATAGACTACTTATTATATGCATTTGCTGTGATTATCAAATTGATTTTCCTTGTGTAACGGAGTTAGACAATAATCCAAATAGCACACTTAGTCGAAGTATTTAATTTCTCTAGTGTAATAACAGTAGTGTTTAGCAAGGGTCATTTCATATAGGCACTTTTTGCAATAATAAGATATTATGTGTTCTTTTATCTTCCCTCCAAAAGGAGACTTTGGACTATTTTAAAACAATAAAAAAACATAAGTTATCTTTTAATTTTTAACTTTTTAATAACTCAGCTCATAACTATTTATTCACATAAATATATATTGCATATACATGAAGGATCTATCCATTCTAATCTTTTATAATGCCTAGAACTTAATCTATGGTAGGGGAACCCTATAACATGTTTTCTTGTATTGGGGTTTGTAGGAGGACTAGAAGTCCATTATTGGTGAAAACAACATCAAATGTCCATTAACCCACCTTGCCTCTGCACTAAGAACATGTGACTGATCCCATTGGAAGAAGATGTAGATAGTCCTCGAGGGATGTCCCTGTGACCTCAAGTCTGTAGTGGGGATGGTCTAGGGGTAAATCTCTAAGGATTGGGTTTGTTTTGTACTTATTTGGCCATCCCTCTTCTATACATATTAGATGAGACCGAAATTGGTATTAGAAGGTTATGAAAGTGTGAAGAAAATCTTATTACCTTTATATACTAAATAGTGTGCTTCTGATTAGCGAGTTGGAAAAAGTGAATGGGTTGACTATGTTGTAGTTGGTATTTAGGCTAACTTGTGTTTTTTCTATGTGATTGTCAATGTTAATCCAGAATTTGTAGGAATTTTTCTAGACTCCCAAATCAGTCGACTTTGTTATACAAAACCATTTTTTATTAATATTTTATCTTGTTATGTATGCTCCTTGCAAGTGGAAATCACCAACATTTTTATGGGGTTTAAGGAAATCAATGGTCTTTCCCTATGACTGATGTGTGGTTGTTGCAAGGGACTAGTTTGTATTCACTTGGATCATGGAAGTGAAACTACCAATGTCTACCACAGATTTGACATAGTAAGAGTTAGTCAGTTGTCATTGGACCATGGCACTAGTAAAAACTAAGAGCTATTGTCGTGGGTTTTTGATTAGGCATCTTTAGCATCATTTAGAGAGGTGAAGGATAGGTAGGTGTATATAGGATTTGATACTAGTTACCTTTCTTTATGGTTTGCAATAACAAGAGCTAAGAATTGCATCTGGAGTGCTTTAGTATTAGTCGCTTATAGTACGTGGGGGACCAATGCCAAGTATTTTGGAGTTTGTGAAGAGGATTGCTATATCACTCAAGTCATCAAGTTTATATGTTAGAAACTACTACTACTAACTGAGTGGACAGATTTGTGTCCGAAGGCCTCTTGGTGATTAGGTTCAAATCTGGTGGTTGATTCCTTGCAAAAATTTTTGGGATTGAGGATGGACACACACTGTAGTATAGGATGAATGAATCATCTTCCCAATTGTTTGATTGTATGCTTGAAATTGTTGGGTTGAGGATGGATTCTTGGACTTGTCTACAAATTACCAAATCCTTTTTCTAATAATCAACTATTTAAAAGAGCATAGGAAAGAATCAGATGCATGAAGTATTGCATAATCCACTGACTTTCTTTTTCTATCTTGTTTGTACTATACATACAAGATAGATGCGCGTTGGCTATAGGCTAGCCACTATTGTGTATGTTGCTTATATGATGCCATTATTATTGTCTATTCGATGCATGCATAAGCCAGTCATTCTCGTCTTTGTGAGGTCTCTCAATGTTGTGAAAATTGAGTTAGATAGGAACACACCATTGATATATAGCTAATTTTTCATTTCTAGCATGTTGTTGAGCTTCCATAGCAATACTTAAGTGACTCGACAAGAGGATTTTAATGAGGCAAACGTAGGAGAAGATTCTCTTCCTAATGAATTCGTGAGAATTTTGTATGTGTACAAGTTGTATGATAAGAATAATGTAATTAGGTAAAATTTAAAATGATTTTATCAAGTTTTATTCATTTTCACACATAACATTGTCACAAATGGGAAAGCAAGACTGATTTGAAAATCAATGTAGTGTAATTGCTTCCTCTCTATGAAGGTGTAGGCTCTTCAACAAGGTGAAAAAAGTTAATTTTATGTTTGGATACATAGTTTTGTGGCTTTTAGGTCTAATATATATATTTTTCAGAGTCAAACTAGGTCAAGGACTCACTTTGTGATACTAGAGGCCAAATTTTGTAAATCTTGCATTCACGATGCTTATAGTTTTACTGTAAAGTGTGCAAAGTTTCATACTTGGTTGACATAAGCGGGTATGTTTTTCATTAAATGCTTGGTTTGCAAATGGTTCAAAATGGCTGTATGAGATTATTTTTTAAATTTTCCTGTGTCTTGCAATTAATCAATGCAAGGTGATTGTTTAAATGTTCACAAATGCCCTTTTACAACCTTATTGTCAATCTTATTGCTTGATTAATCAGTTTGATCTTTGCAATTCTAAAATAGTCGTGGAAAAACGTAACATGATTCTAAATATCAAGTTTTGGTCCATTGTGTGCAAAACAAGGCCACCTTTTTCTCAGATATGTTTAATAAAGTCTGATTGGGTATCCAAATTTTGTCTGAGATCTACATTACTAGGTGTATGAAGAAAGGTATGACGAAAAAAGTATTTGAGAAGTGCTAAAAGGTCCTAGATTACTAAGGTGAATGGGGTCTAGGAATGTGCTAGAAGTTTGTCAGTCATTTTGATAGCTCATTTTAGTGGTGGGTATGGTGTAAGTTTGTTTAGTTAGCTTTTGTGAACATCTATTTGTATAATAAATACATCATGTTTTGGGCCTTTTTGTTCTTAATCTAGCCTAGAAAAGAAAGCGATCAAATATTGTGTATGGGTTACCAAATGAGACTTGAAATCAACTTTCATTATTATACTTAAAGATATGACAAAAAAGTATTTGAGAAGTGCTACAAGGTCCTAGGTTCCTAAGGGAAATGGGGTCTAGGAATGTGCTAGAAGTTTGTTAGTCATTTTGACAGCTCATGTTAGTGGTAGGTATGCTGTAAGTTTGTTTAGTAAGATTTTGGGAACATCTATTCCTATAATAAACACATCATGTTTTGAGCCTTTTTGTTCTTAGACTAGCCTAGAAAAGAAAGTGACCAAATGTTGTGTATGGGCTACCTAATGAGGCTTGACATCAACTTTCATTATTATGCTTAATTAGCCTTTGAATTTAAAATATTGGTTTTTGAATACTCTATAAATTTGTATGAGATGTAGATTTTTCTCTAAACATGTTAAATTTCACCATGATGATTGATACATGTTGTGTAGCTAGATTTTGAATTTAGTAGCTTTATTAAATAATACTTTATAGTGCTAAGTTATGGTTAATTAGTTGAGATAAACAATAAAACCTTATGAGGCTTTGTATCAAGATACAACTATTAGATATCGTGATTATGACTTCAATTGATATTTATGTATCCATTATGGCTATTTTCTAAATTGAATTACAAACATGGTTGGTGCAATAGAGAGAAAGTACTGTTAGGTACTCGATCAAACCTCTATGTTATGAGATATTTATGGTTGTTTATGTTTCTTGGGAAGAAAATAGTGTCGAGATTTGATTTGAGATCTCAAAATTCTTGTTTGGAATACCATCATATGGGTTTGTTAAATTGCAGAGTCAACTTTATTTGCATTTTTCGACCGAAGCATTTTGATTATATTAATTAAATAATAAAAAATACATCCAAGTATCTACATTCAAACAAGCACTGGCAAGAAAGAACGGAGAAGAAAACCTCCAATCTTGCTTGGGACCAAAGTCCTTAAATATTATTGTTGCCAATTTAACATACCTCCTAAATTGCTATGTTATATACTGAGCTAAGTGTGTTTTAGTTGCTGTGAATACATATTACAGAATGAAAAAAATGCATAAAGTAAAGTACAGGAATCAGTGAACAAGAAAATTGATCACTTTTATTCAAAATACAAGTACCAAAACAGTACATTTTTAATTGAAATATTCAAAACTGTTTTGATAAGGTACAAAGTGTTCAAGTTTTACACAGTACTTAAATACAATGCATTCAGATATCACACAAACATTCTCAGCTCCTAAGAACACATTGTATAAACAAAAAAGTACTGAAGAAGATAAGAGGAAAGGCATCCATTGCTTGAACGAAAGATTTGTTGTCCTGAATGTTGAAGGGTTGAGCTCGCATCTCCGTCTGGGAATAGCCTTGCAAAAATGAAAGAAGAGGAGGGTCAGTTCATATGACCTGAGCAATGGAAATTTTTCTAGTCATCTATACTCTACTGTTCTTACAACATGGTTATTCAGATAACTATATTAAAAGACAAGAAGGCAAGAGAGAAATTTGAAAAATAAAACATGTTTATGCTAATGAGTTTGTTCCATGTGTAGATATGGGTATAAAGTTTGAGGTTGTTGAAGGGCTTTGCATAAATTACACGCTTGAAGCCTTTCGACTGAATCATGTAGGGGCCAAGATTGAAGGACTGAGGAGGCTATCAAAGGGACATGCATAAATTACTAGCGCGAAACCTTCTGGCTGAACCATGTAGAGATGAAGACTAAAGACATGGGGAGATTGTCGAGGGGGTATACGTAAATTACAAGTATGGGACCTTCTAGTTGAACCATAGCAGGAGATTGAAGACACGAGGAGATTGTTAAAGGGACATACATGTATTACAAGTACGAAACCTTTCGGTCTAATCATGGAGGGCATATGAAATTCTTAGTTGACATGATAGAGGGATTAGAGCTTTACAAGTATATAGGCAGAACATGGTACGAGATAAAGAACAACAATTATCAAGATCATACAAACTATGTAATGATAAAATTGCAAAACTTGGTTGCTGCTATGGAACAATTTAAAGACTAAATGGAGGAGTTCATGATAGTAATTACAGTTATAGGAAGTAGGTAAACTTCTATGAATATGATACTTTTGCTATTACGAAAAAGAAATATTCCATAGTATATGTACTTTTCAGAATAACAAATTAGCAAAAGAGATTAACATATCTTCACCAGTCAGAAGACTAAATACAACAGACTATGATAAATGCTGCAATATATGCTTCAGCAAGTTCAAATGTCGAAGAAAAGGAAGCAAATAAGCAACTCAAAGGCATTGTTTTACTAAAATACAACAGTCTGTAACAAGTGTGCTGATCAATACATAATGAGTAAAAGAAATAAGTATTCTCATCAACGTGCGAGTTTGTTGTTGCATGGAATAAAAGAAATGGCAGAGCTGAATATATTATAATGAATGCAAATTAGATGCAGTTTCAAAAGTAAAATCTTCAAATGGTAATCCACCTTACAATACATCTTATTCTATGCAAAATCTGTGAGAGAGAAGGAAAATGATATTCCTTTACCAAATAAGAATGGCAGTATACAACTATCAAAAGAGCTTTCCATATCTTCCATCCAAAAAAGCAAGTTGCTTATAGTTGATCTTGCAGGGTCAGAGAGAATAGATAAATCCAGAAGTGATGATTCACATCAAAATGAAGATATGGTAGATGTCTTGGTTAATACGATATGCCATAATTTGACGGAGATAACAGCTACAGGTTATGGCTGCATACACTCAGTAAGGATTTCATGGAGCCCTGTGAATTCTGCATCTTGGGTTCCATTGCAAATTAGTGGACATGAATCTATTGAAGGTGAAATCATTATAGAAGCAGTTGTTGAGAAAAGTGAAATGGAGCAGTTTAGTGATGCATGGAACATTATTCATGAGGCATGCTCACCTTTATTGGGTTCGCTGGATACTAACAGATGCATACCTTACAGCATCAATGCAATATACAAATGCTTTGGTATTTCAGCTGCTTATCATATTTTACTTCAGAGGTTCTGTCATTCAGTTTACAACAAAGCCCTTATCCAATTTGTGCAATGAAGAAGCTGGCAGTAATACTATAGCTAGAAGTGGAAATGTTGTTGCCTTAAATCAAGGAATTATTAATGCATCAGAGGTGTTGTCAAGGCTATTCCTAGGTGAAAGTAGTGACAAAAATGACCCAAGCGCTTATGATGTAAAAAGAGTACAAGAGAGTGCTGCTTAAGTTCATCAAGATTGGCATCAAAGATATATTCAGGACTAAACCAGGAGAAACTACTCCATTGTCAGCATGGTGATGATACAGCAGAGAAAAATGAATTTTACATTTCGAAGTTAGAAGAGAATGAACCACACCCTATCTTGAGAATTGGATCCAAGGGTATCCACACATATTGCAATGATATTGGATCCAACAATTAGAAAAGAAAATAAACTTAGAACATTCAGATTTACAAAAGGAAATCGAAACATTTTATGGCAAACAAAGAATCAGCAAGGAAATAACACCCAGTAAAGGATACAATCATGACAAACAAGAAATCTTCAGATTTACCTTTGTAAAACCAAGGAAAATGAAGCCACGTTCATCCAACAGCAGAATGAAACCTGTGTGGAGAAATACGACCACAGGACTAGTAAAAAGAAGCCGTCCACACAGCAAGAAACTCATGACCAAAAGTAGCAGATAAAGGCATCTCACAACATATAGCTCAAACAAGGAAGAATGACGTCCAAACAAGAAGAAAATCGCAGGTGAAAGACATGGCTGCGGCTAGGGTTTGAAAATCCTCCTTCCTTCCATGCGTGAATGAGATATGAAATGAAGACAAAACATAACAAGTTTAACCTTTCTTTCCTTTTTGCATCTTGGTTGCCCTTTGTTATATTTGATATATTTTCGGGTCCATGCATAGGCATTTTATTTTTTTAAACAAGTACGTTATTCTTTTATTTAATTTTCATATGCATTAAGTTTTATAATGCCAAATATCATAAACTCATTTAATGCATATAAAACTTAAAATAAATAAAGATATTATCTAACTGTTATAT
Organism: Cupressus sempervirens; assembly: GCA_028749045.1. Classification (NCBI taxonomy): domain Eukaryota; kingdom Viridiplantae; phylum Streptophyta; class Pinopsida; order Cupressales; family Cupressaceae; genus Cupressus; species Cupressus sempervirens. The sequence continues at coordinate 812,001,141 of CM053792.1, forward strand.
ATATTAAATGAGTTTTATAATATTAATCATTTAATGTAATGTCCCCTCTTTAATTCGACATGGCATTAATCATGGATTTGCCTATTCCAGACTCTCGTAGGCAAATAGTGTGGAGAGGGAGTCAATTTTGCGGATCAGATGGTCGTATCTTGCTCTTGAAGAAGTGTTAAGAAGTTATATTTCATTATTATGTTATAATTATAAGTTGAGCTGCACTTTTTATTTTATAAAATTACTTTATTATAAAAAGTGCATTATAATGAGATTTTATAAAGGGAGTTTCTAGAAGTTCTAGAAAAAGTGCATTATAATGAGATTTAATAAAGGATGTTTCTAGAAGTTCTAGCAACTTCTTAGAAAAGTGAATAAATAGGGGGCTGGGCCTCTCATTTGGGGGGACGGGAATATGATAAGTCAATTACATCTTCTATGAGCATTTGTGGAGCTTGATGGTCTGCAAATATTCGACATAATCCTTGAGAACGATACCTCTCAAGAGATTGCATAACTGAGGGAGTGAAAGACCTTCTGAAGGGTTGCACATTGGAAGTGGTGCTCTGCCATTTCATGTTGAGCTTCATGGTGATTTCAGATTAGGGGTGGAAGTGAACATTTAGGGAGTCATTTCAGAGAGAAGATTTCACTATACTTGTAGAAGGACTGTTGCAAAGAGAGGGGCGGATTACACATACAATTCTGATACAAAACTGGCTATTCTAGAAGATCAGATCGGGAGCGAACTTGGAGACATAAACCCCTCATTTTCGATTTGGAATTCAACTACCAAATTTCCTTGAATTTAAAAGACCTGGGCGACTCAATTTCAGCAAGAATCGGCATCCATTTGGCAGGGAATTAATTCATATTAAAATCGTACAGTAGCCGTACAGGTGCGGCCGTACCTGCAGTCCGTACAGTCACTGGTTTTGGATAGAATAAAAGTCGCAGGCTTCCAGTGGGATCTCCAGCACGTGAACATAAATTAATAACAATTTCCAGGTTCTTCTAATCTGATTTAATTTGCCAAATCATTGATAAATTAGTAGCAAGGGTTGGCATTGCTGTAACAGTCCATAATAATCAGTTGCTATCTGAACTTATCTTATGTAACAAGCATTGATTATCAATTTATATCATAAGTTTTTATCTGCTGAAGGAATTTTGGAAGTTGTATTTAGGCAATTGTTTTGAATATTCTATATTATTTCTTGAGTACGGAAACTAGTTGTATTGCCAAGTGTTTGACAGAATTCCTACTTCAGCCTTGGTAGTTTATTTGGTGTTTTTAGCAAGGATCTTTACATTTAATATATATAAAACTTATAAAATATACTTTAGATTCCCTTTATTATATTTACTAGTACTAATGTGTTTAAAATTAATAGATATAATGTTAAACACATTAATATTAATAAATATAATAAAAAGAAGAATATCATTGTAAAGTTAATATATCAAATGGTTACAATTATAAAACCTTTGATTTTATTAATTAAATAAAGGGAATTAAGTGGAGTTAACGATTTTTATGCCTAAATGCAAGGGAAGTCTTTAGTGTCTATTTTTGAACTCTTAAGGAACATTCAATTAACGCTTTCACAAGGAGCTATTTTTGGAGGTTAAGCGCAGTTCGAATTTCTCATGCAGTGATGAAGCAAAATAGTGCTATTTTTAGTGATTTATGGAGCAGTTAAGGCCAGTTTTGCATGCAGTTCATGATGAGAGCCTATTTTATGCATATTTTGCATAATAATGAAGAGTTTTACATGCTATATTTTTGGGTTACTTAAGGGATCCAAGTTAGGGTTTTATGCATGATTTTGAGGAGCTAGAGGCAGTTTTTCAGTTATCTATCAGTTGGGCAGGTGGTTGATGGCAGTTTTCAGAGACTTCTTCATAGTTTTTATCATTTTTGACTGATTTTTTCTAGGCATGATCTTGGGATCCGAATTAGGGTTATGAGTTCTATATATTGTACATTCACCTCATTATGAGGCATCTTCTTTCGGATTCAGATTTTTGCGCATTGCAGATTTTGAGTTGATTGTAAGAGCAAATTTGTAGTAGAGATTTTTCAGCATTGGTTATAGAGATTCAGCGGTTCTTTTTCATCGATTCTCGTGCAATATTGTGAAATTTTTACTTTCATGTTGTGTTCGGCTTCATTTAAGTTATATTCCTTATTGCAGATTTGAATCTTGATACGTGTAATTACAGGTCTTTGTTTGTGATCATTGTTCTTTTTGCAGAAAATTGGTAAAACCTAGGTTTTCCTTTCAAAGCAGAAGATCCCAGTCCTTGTATAGAAACACTTTTGTGATTGCATGTTTGTTGAAGTATTGTGAAGCAATTGTGTCTTTCATAATTCGTGTTGATTTAATTAAAGTTACATTCAAAACCATTGGTGTATCACCTCATTTAGGTTAGTATTCATTATTTGTCATTTACTTCTCACCCCTTATTTCGTGTATAATTTAGGATTAGGTGATCACTATTTAGGAACCGGCCCAGCTTTCGGAGAGTCATCTCTCGTTTTAGGAAAACCCACCACTCGAGAGAGTTTCCATGTTTCAATAGGATAGCTAGATTCTGCATCTTGCTATAGGCGCAATCTTGATTGACAATAATTACATGTTTAAAAGGGGCATACCCTAGTTTTCAACTATCAATTTAAGTTTTTGGGTACAATATCAAAGCTTGATTCTGTCAATATCACCTACCACTTCACTGGAAACACGTGTTGGAGGGACAAATGATGGACCTTCCTCTCTTACTGGATGAGGCAAGTTATTGATGTACTAACATAAGGCCCGAATTTCTCTTTTCTGCTTTTCATACCGTTCTACTTTCTTCAACCTATCCTTCAAAGCTTGTGTGAAGTCATCAAATTCTTCCAATATTTGCTCTCGGGAGGCCTGACCAAGATTTACTTCTGTAACATGATATTCATCTGGAGCAATCTGATTTTTCCCTTTGTCAACTGTCAGAGTCACAATCTGCAAGATTCTAGATCCTGATTCTCCTCTGATGAATTTAGTATATCTTTTTGCTTTCCCTTGTTCTTCTGATTGGTTTGATTGGTCCAAAATTTCTTGTAATCCAATTGCTGGATCAACCTCCCTTTGTTGACGCAATTGAATTCGTTGCCTCAACCATTTCGAAATGGGTATACTTTGGTCCCCGGAATTACCAATTGTTCTTTCCTTTGGACCACTCGAATGTCAATCTCCTCTTCACCTCCTGAACTATCCATTGTAACCTCAGGAACTACAAGTGTACTTTGCTCTCCCGGAATTACCAATTGTTCTTTCCTTTGGACCACTCGAATGTCAATCTCCTTTTCACCTCCTGAACTATCCATTGTAACCTCAAGAACTACAGCTTCGGCACTTGAAAGATGTATTGCTACTCTTGGAGTTTCTTCCTCTAGTGGACCATCTCCATCATTAATCATTTCTCGCTCTAAGATCGTAGCGAGACTTTCCTCTGTAGCAATATCTTGATCTCTCCCTCTTTCTTGCATGGACTTTTCATAAGCATTTATACTCAACCTATCATGAATTGGCCTATCCAAATTCTCTTCTTGCTCAAATCTCTTTATACTTGTCCCTACATCCTGCCTTTCAAAAGTTTCCATCTCTTGGACACTTGGAGTTCAACTCGTAGAAGAGGGAGTATCTCCATGTTTCTGTTTCTTATTTTGAGATTCCTGAATAACTTCCTCAATCCTATGATGCTTTTCTCGAGGTACCTCCTTCGCTTTCTTGGTTCCTACATCTTCGGATGGAGTTCCTCTTTCCTCAATAGTCCCTTCAGATATTTGTCCTGATCTTTCATCCCTAAGTGGTCTATGGCCAAGCAACCTATATGTGAATCCATTAGCTGGTGCAACTAATTTTTCAAGCTTACACTTGATCCACCACTTTGTAAAATCTAAGACCGGTTTTGAAAGGGCTTCGAGATCTGTAATTTCTTTCTTCTTGCAATCAAATGGTTGAGCTGTCATTTCTGGATTGAATCCTTTTCGCATCGCGTTTGGGTCCTCCTCCATTTGATCAGGAACCTTGAATATGTTGCATGTTCTAATAATGTTCAATGGTAGTCTTGAATGCAACCTTTTTCTAATCTCGTTCTTGTATGCTGCATTTGCCCAAAAGTCTTCAAGGTGAATATTGTGTTGGTACTTTGATCCTCTTGCTGATGAGATCTTGTTGTAAGGATCAAAATCATTCCTCTTTGGATGAAGCAGAAGGCGGAAGAAGTGGAGCTCATTTGATGATTTCTCTGCAGCTTTTAGACATGGGCATACCTCAGCTTTCCCTTCTCCTATGGAAATTGGAAACTGCAATCCCAACTTCTTCTTCCTTTTTGAATCTTGTCATAGGCAGTAAGTTGTCGAGTAAGCTCTAACAAGACCATCTTATCCTATGGATACCTGGGAAGTTTGTATGGCTCTGTGGAGAATCCTTGAACTCGAATGTATGAAAAAGTAGGAAACTGAATGAACCAGGCGCCGTATTCCTCAACCAACTTCATTGCACCTATTGACATTCTTATATGTGGCCTCTTTTGTAGTGTTCTTACTATGCGCATGGCAAATATATCATTAACCCTCATGTAATCATCCTTTGAATACAAATGCAATTGTGGGTTACATTCATGGACTTTGAGGTGTTGGGTTCCGCTTCCAATCGGTCCTTTGCATCGTAGTCCATTATAATTTGTCCTTCGTGCTAGCATGTAGATGACATAGGAGCTCATGTAAAATCTCCTTGTATGCTCTAGATTCATCAACTATTCATTTAGGTTATCACTTATGAGCCCAGCCCAATCTATTCTGTCACCTTCCTCCATCACCTACTCAACAAAATACCACATCCAAGATTCAAACCTATAAGAATAAGGCATGCCAAATATGCGACTCAACATCATGACCATATCACTATATTCCTTCTGCAAGTCGTGCCATACTATTTCTTTAGGAATCTTGGAATGATTCGGTCTATTCTTTTTCAACCATCTTTTGTTGATTATTTCTTCACAAAAATTGATTCCAGATGTATAGATTCTTAGTGCTTGCTCTTGTGTTTTTGTGACCATCCTTGGATTTGAAGGAATTCCAAATGATTCAGAAATGGATGCCAGAGAAAAATCTGCCAGAATATTTCGTTCAGAATCCTGGATGGTTTTGTCTCTAGGACTGTAGTGCTTGGTACATTCCACGATTAACTCTAGATGTTGAAAAGAAGGAGAAAAATCAGCTGCAGCAAAAATTCCACTTCTCACAATTTTTGTAGCCAGGTGTGTTGGGTGATAGTCATTATATCCGAGCATTCTCTGGTTAAAATCTTTCAAATCAAGGCCTCCAAGACTTGTATCTCCAATTTCTGCCCACTTTGACACAATTTTGGATTCAGGATACAATCCTCTCCTTTCATTCTTTATCAGTTTTCCTCGCGTTTCTCTTGTTCCCCTGGGCTCTGCCATTCTCCTTTCTTGCAAAATAGAAAATGTACACACATAAGACTATGCAAGGAAAGTTTTTAAAAACAATGAATACAACTTGTCCATAAGACGAAGATTTTTGGATTTTTCCCAAAATTTCCATACTCCTTTCAAGATTCACTTTTTAACACTTTCGCAAGAAATATGAAATTTCACAACTCACTGCAAAGAAAATTCCTTTCTGATAGGATTCAAAATCTTCTGTCGTGAATTCCTAGAAAACTCCTCAACAATTTTAGAAAATTTCTCAAAAAATCTGCTTCCTTGAACTCCTCGAATCTTACTCCTATTTTCGATTTGGTCTTCAAATTTTTGTGTGAGCTTGAATGAATGAGAGGGTTTCTTATAGAAATCATCCTTCAAAAAACATGCCTTTACAACTGTAGACTAAAATTAGGCAGTTGCTTTACTTAACCATCAAGGTTTCCATCTTTTGTGTCACTTGTCGCTTTTTTGCTGTTTGATTCAAAAAGTTTCTATTTTGATGCTCTTAACTTGATGATGAAGCTAAGTATTTCTTAACCCATTTTGATTTTTTTAAAACTTTTATTAATTAAATATCAATTTAAAAAATCAATATTTAATTAATTTCCATATTTAAATGAAAAAATCAAATTCATTTCCAACTTTTCTCCATCTTTTATTTTTTTGGATTAATACTCAAAAAAATCAAATTAAATATTTAGTTTTACCAATATTTAATTTTTAATGTAAATCCAAAAAAACAACTTTTTTTGTAGGAAAATTGTTTTTCACTTTTCTCTGAACTTGGCTTTTTACTTCATAAGGAATTTCATTCTTTTGCCTTGCGTTTCGGATTTTTCCCAAAATTCTCACTATTCCCGCTTTTTACTGGATGTTTGTTGCTTCAATGATAATATTTCTCTGCCATAGCTGCATTCCGTAGTCCTGAAGCAGCCAAGTTCTGGCTGTTACAGACAACACTATCCGAGCTTCCTTCTCCATACTAGGCAAAATGTAGTTGCATATGGCATCCTTCAATATTAGTTTACGCTGTTCCTTCCAAAGTTGCGCTGATCTGCTCACTCCATCACTAAGATAGAAAGCTTCAAATTCATTCATTAAAGTGCCATCTAAGTCATCTTAGACAAACTGATATTAACCTGAAGACGTTTCTGTTCTCTAGCTTTCTGAATAAGAAGCCACTGTGCATTGTTGAACTTACTTATTTTCTTGTTACTCAGCCATTTTATCCTAGCATACTAATGGAATAGACCTATAGCATTATTGCCATCAGCAGTAGGCTTAGTAGTTACCATTGCCTCTTCATGTAAAAAGTACGGGCATATTCCTTAGCAGTTGGCTCACAACTGATTTCTAATGCTGCCATGTGCCTAACACCTTTGAGCACCGACTGTGGGTCCATAAATTCTCTAGCAGAAAATCTGGCTGCCACATTCTCCTCGTGCATTCCATAGTCCAAAGCGGGCTTTTGAAGAATTTTTTCTTTTTCAAATTATTCCACGACTCTTGCTAATTTGCGCTCCATGATTTGCGGGTCGGGATTTTCATGGAATGAAAGATTTTATCTTTTTCAAAAACATTCCCTCACTGATTTAAAACTGTGCTCCACACTTTTCGGGGTCGGGCTTTTTCTCAGATGAAGGATTTTATCTTTTGCAAAACATCCTTCACTACCTTGAAACTGCGATCCATGATTTGCAGGGTCAGGCTTTTAGAACGATGAAGGATTCTATTCTGAAGTCTTTTGTTTCTCATGCTTGCCTGACTGCTAGACTTGCACTCCACGCTTTATGGAAAGCGGGATTTTGGTGGAATGAAGGATTTTATCCTTTTCCCTCACTGATTTAAAACTGCACTCCACGCTTTTAGGAGGTCGGTGTTTTCATGGAATGAAAGATTTAATCTTTTTTCCTTCACTGATTTAAAACTGCGCTCAAACGCTTTTATGGAAAGTGGGATTTTGATGGAATAAAGGATTTTGTCTTTTTGAAACAATCCTCTGCTTTTCCAATTTTGCGCTTCCACACTTTAGGGAGCGGGCTTTTGATGGAACGAAGGATTTTATCCTTCTCAAACATTCCTTCACCATCTAAGAATTGCGCTCCATGCTTTTAGGAAAAGTGAGATTTTGATGGAGTGAAGGATTCTATTCTTTGGTTCCACTGACATGCGCTCTACAACATAAGGAAATAGCTCGCAAATTTAAAAAAAAATAGAAAGGGGGTCCCAAGGTTGGGCGATATTGTGACTAGTGGTTACAACTTACAACAGTCATGTTGGAATGGCCTATTCCAAGGTTTGCTACTGAGGTGAGGTCATTTCATGGTCTGGCTAGTTTTTACAAGAAGTTCATTACGAATTTTAGTAGCGTATGTGCACCTCTAATTGAAACAATAGGGGGGGATAGAAAAGAGTTCAAGTGGAATACAGGAGCTGCAAGTAGTTTTGAATTACTGAAGTAGGAGGTGACAGAGCAACCTGTTTTGGCACTCCCTGATTTCAATAAGGTATTCCAGGTGGATTGCGATGCTAGTGGCAGTGCTATTGGGGCTGTATTAAGCCAAGAAGGTAAATCTATTGCCTATTTTAGTAAAAAACTGAATGATGCAAAGAAGTGCTTTGTCTATGATTAGGAGTTCAATGCAATAGTTCAGGCCTTAAAGAAATGGAGGCATTATTTGTTGCCAAAAGAATTTGTCCTGTATACTGATCACTAGGCATTGCAGTACTGAAATAGCCAAGGTAAATTTAATCAGAGACATTTGAAATGGGTAGAGTTCATGCAAAGCTATACATTTGTATTAAAACATAGAAGTGGAAGGTCTAATAAGGTTGCAAATGCATTAAGTAGGAGACAATTGTTGCTGACGGTAATGCAGGTTGAAGTGGTTGGGTTTGATGAACTCAAGAATCTATATTTTGAGGATCTTGACTTCGTAGAGGCATGGAAGGCTTGTAAAGAACCTATTACTCTAGACAGAACCGGATGGCTTAATTACTTGATTCAGGATGGTATGTTGTTCAAGGGCAGTCAACTGTGTATTCCAAGGAGTTCTATGAAGGAGAACTTGATCAAGGAGAAACACAGTAGAGGGATAGTAGGACACTTTGGTCGAGATAAGACCATTGCCATTATTAGAGAACATTATTTCTGGCCTCAATTGTCATAGGATGTGAAGAAGTTTGTGTAGAGTTGTCAAGTATGTCAAACAGCCAAAGGATTTAGTCACAATATTGGACTCTATCAACCATTGTCTGTTCCATTGAAGCCTTGGGAGGACATAAGTATGGATTTTGTCCTTGGATTGCCAAGGACACAAAGGGGTAATGACTCAGTATTTGTGGTGGTTGATAGGTTTTCCAAGATGGAACATTTCATTCCATGCCACAAGACTCATGATGCAATACATATTGTAGATTTGTTTTTCAGAGAGGTGGTGAGGCTACATGGTCTTCGAAAAAGTATTGTTTCTGACAGAGATACTAAATTTGTGGGGTATTTCTGGAGGACTTTGTGGAAGAAGTTGAAGACAAAATTGAAGTTTAGTTTTGCATATCATCTGTAGACTGATGGACAAACAGTAGTGAATAGGAGTCTGGGGAATTTGCTAAGGTGTTTAGTTTGAGATAAGCTCAAGGGATGGGATTTGATTTTACCACAAGCATAATTTGCTTACAATAATTCTATAAATAGGAGTACTCGTACATCACCATTCCAAATTGTGTATGAGAGTACTCCAAGGATTGTCCCAGAGCTGAGGAAGATGGAGCAAGGGGAGAGGACAATTGCTGAGGCAAAAGAATTTGCTGAACATGTCAAGAACCTACATGAGGAGGTACATGCACATATTACCAAGATGAACCAATAGTATAAGGCTAGGGCAGATCAAAAGAGGAGACATAAGGAGTTCCAAGTTGGGGATTTGGTTACGGTATACTTGAGGAAGGAACGATTTCCAGTGGGTACCTACCACAAGCTGAAGATGAAGAAATTTTGCCCCTGCAAAATTTTGAAGAAACATGATTCAGGAAATGCATATGAGGTGGAGTTGTCAGATGGGATTCACATTTCTCTTATTTGTAATGTTGTAGACTTAATAGAACATGATGATGGTGCAGATGCGGAGTTGATGTTGGAGCCATGTCCAATTCCTACTTTGTCATGTCCCCTTTTCAAATAATTAAAAATAATAATCTTTTCTAAGGCAGGCAGGGCTAAAAAGGTGAAGTTTCGAAAAAAGAGGATAATCTTTGGAAGCTAATGGACTAATATATGAAAATTATTATTAAAATATGTTTTATTAACCCCTCTTGGACGCGAGTTAGGGTTATGCCCTCTTTTAAAGATTTTGGAGACATTTTGGGCTGATTCCAGAACTTGAATTTTGCTCATTTTTTTGTTATTCTTCAGAGGCTGCCAAACCTGTGGAGAAGGAGACCCAAGAACGGGAGTTTGCAAGTTTCCAGGAAGGCTAAGGACGGGAGTTTGAAGCCATTCCATGTGCATGCTCATGTAGAGTTTGCCTTTGTGCTGAACAGTGCAGATTTGTGATTTTTCGGGTGTGTTTTTTGTAAGAGTTTGGTGTTTTCGGTTGAGTATTTCATATTAGTTTGGGTTGCTGCTGTATTTTAGACTTTTAGATGTTAAAATAGAGCTGAATATATATATTTGGTCGTGATTATACTTCTGTGATAGATTATTAGTGTTTTTGTGGTGTTTCCGGGCTATTCTATGTTGTTTTTGGGAGCCCAATGAGCATTGTTTTTATCCTCCGTTTGGGAGCTGTTGTGTAAATGTTATACAGATTTGAAAATGTCATTTTTGTAAGCTGTTATGTTGCTGAAATTTTTATAAAAATGTCCACTTTCAGATTTACTAATAATATGTGAAGCTGTGAAATTTTTGGCACTATTTCCGGCATACCCAATTTGGAGTTTATTGAGAAATTGGTGGATCTTTGAAAGATTGGTTGTTTGATCTTAAAGATTTGATTAGAGGTTTGAAATATCATATAAAATTAGAGGAAGGGACATTTCATACTTCTAAGAAGGAAGAGATAGAAGAAATTCTAGATAGTCGCGTGGGCTGGAGTACCAGAAACAGGCAGTATGAAGAATACATGGTGAAGTCGCAAGGACGACCGATAGAAGATTCAACTTGGATATCCGCAACAGAGGTTGTCCATTTTAGTTTTCCTCTACCAACTATAAAGTGACAGTGTCACTTTTCAATCTACCCTGGGTGTCTGATGTAGGAGCATCTAGTGGTGTAAGGGCAATCCTATACCACCCAAAAATATGCTTAGTTTTAGTTTCTGTTTAATGTGTTTTCATTTTTGGATACCCGTATGGGTCAAATAAAGGTTCCAACTCTCATAGTTCTACTATTGTTTCTCTTGGTTAGAGTTTTTGAGCACCTTGGGATACATGCCAATGCAGAAAATAAGTTATTTTGTAATTGAGCCATAATTATGATGAGTTAGAGGGTGTAAGTTAGAGCAATGATAATAATTGTAATTTAAAACACTCTAGAAAAAGAATCAAGTGAAAAGGCTTTATAGTTTGAAAGTTATTGTAGTTTTAAGTTCCCTGGAGACCTCCTAAGAGCACTTTAAAGTTAGATTTGAGGCACTAAGTGACCTCGCACGGGCCCGAAAAATGGGAGACGAGTGAAGCTGGTCCATAGGCCTATAGTGTGCTAGGCCTATAGTGCGCTTTAAGAACTTTCCACAAATGTAAACAGTTTGTCAATCAAAATCCCGGATCAAAAGTTATGTCTTCTGGAAGTTGGACTACCATTTTTGGATTTTTCTAATTTTACACGAACTTTTGACATGATTTCTAGAACCTTCTGTTTTGGCGGTGGATGCCAAATGACATACTCTAGAATGTATTCCTAACCCTAAACCTATTTGGGGTTACTTAAGAATATTTCTAGCATTGTAACGGCAATTTTTTGGTGGAGTTTGGGAGAGGGTACTGTGAGGATGATTTTTCTCCAGAATTAGACCATTGTTAGCCCGTAGGGCATGTCATAGTGTCTATTTTCATTGTAATGAATGTAATAGCATATCACTTCTAATAATAATATTTCCCTTTTTTTGTTGCGTTCATTTTGGTTGTGGTTTGTGCCCTCATAAAAAAGTAATGTAGTAAACCTAGGTCTTTCATGTCAAATTCAGCAACAAGATCTTGCTTGCATTTAGCAATAAGATGATCTTCACCTGTTATCAAGAGATCATCAATATAAAGGACCACTATGATCATATCTCTATTAGAAATTTTAAAATAGATGTTAGGATCAGCTTCATTTTTAGAGTATCCTAATTTGGTGAGGTAGCTGTCAATTCTTTCATAACAAGCTCGAACTGCTTGTTTAAGGCCATACATAGCTTTCTTTAATTTACATACAATGTACATATAGGTTTTTATTTTTTATCACAAAACCTTTAGGTTTTTCAATATAAACTTCTTCATTTATAACCCTATTTAAGAATGTAGTTTTCACATCCATTTGATGCACCTTCAATCCTTTCGCTGCTGGTATTGCAATAATTTCCCTTAGTGAAGTGAAATGAGCAACCGGGGCAAAAGTTTCTTGATAATCAATACCAACCTTTTGGGAAAACTCTTGAGCAACAAACCTTGCTGTATGCTTCTTAATATTGCCATCTATTGCATATTTGGTTTTATATAGCCATTTGGAAGAAACAACTGATTTGTCTTTTGGTCTAGGTACAATATCCGAGACGTCATTTTGTAGTATTGATTGATATTCTTCAACTATAGTATCTTTCCATGCTTGACAAGTCAAAGCTTCTTCAACAGTTGTAGGTTTAGATTTAGTAAGCTCAGTTACTAATGTAGTATAACAAGATTTGTTTCTGGTTTTCTTGCTTTCCCTAGATATTGCATTTGGTTTAACATCATTTTCTTCAATCACTTTTCTTGCCCATAATGGTCTTTTCTTGATATTGGAGATGTCTTTGTTTCCTGTCTCTAGTAATGGTTCATTTTTTTTTGATATGTTCTCCATTTGAATTTCAGTTTGTGGATTCTCATCTAAGTCTATAATGGGCTCATCATCTGTGCTTGTAGATAGTTTTAAGGCAATGTTCTCCTCGAATATGACATCTCTGCTCCCTTCCACTAATCTTTGTCCAGGAACATAAACTTTGTATACTTTCAAGTTTTCACTATACCCAACAAATATTCCTCTCTATGGATGGTTCTAACTTAGTTCTTCTTTCTTTAGGTATATGTATATACATAGGACAACCAAAAATCCCAAGGTGACTTAGGTTTATTTCCTATAAAGACTTCTTCAGGTGTTATATTTTCTAGAATGGAGTGTGGACATCTCTTTTGTATGTATACAACAGTATTTGTGGCTTCTGCCCCGAATGAGAAGTATAGATTTTGATCATGGAGCATAGCTTTTGTTGCTTCAACAATAGTTCTATTTTTTTCTTTCTACTACCCCATTTTGTTGAGGATTATAAGGTACTATATACTCCCTTTTAATCCTAATGGATGTGCAAAAAGCTTTGAAATTTTCAAAAGTATATTCTCCCCCATTGTCAAATCTAAGTGCTTTAATTTTCTTTGACACTTCATTTTCCACCAATTATTTGAATTCTTTGTATTTTGATAACACCTCATTTGATTCTTTATCTTTTCGAAAGAAAATCCAAGTCTTCCAAGAGTAATCATCAATTAATGTTGTGTAATATGGGCCCACATAAATTAGATTGAATTAGTTCCAGGATTGACTTGGACTTGTGTTGACTAGGAGGGAAAGGTTTTTTAATGTTCTTTCCTTGAGCACATCCTTTACATATACTTATGTGTTTTTAGGTTAGACTTGGTGTTCCAGAGGTTATTTTCTCTACATTTGGAAGTAAACTAAATCCAGTATGTCCAAGTCTTCTATGCCATACTTCATTTGAATTTGTCACTTCAAGATTGAGAGCTTGCTTTTGGATATTGCATAGTTTATATAAGGTCCCATCTCTGGTTCCTGTGATAATGACATTTTTTAGTTTGAGTTTTTAGGGGAATACAAAACTTTTTCTTCATTGAAGGTGACTTGGAATCCTTCATCGGCTAGTCCAGAAATTGAAATTAGGTTTCTTTTTATGCTTGGTACAAATAGAACATCTTTTAATTTTAGTGTAATTCCAGTCCTTAGTTGTATAGAACAGGTCCCAATACTTTTGATTGGATGAGTGGAGTTGTCTCCAATAGTGACTCCTTCAAATCTGTAATTTTCAAGTGTTTCAATTTTTTTTTCTGAATCCTGTTATATGTCGGGAAGCACCACTATCTATTATCCACACACTTTCATTTGAGTTTATCTCACTTGATAAAGCAGTGTAGAATAATAGATTTTCATCTTAATTTCGGCTAATGAGGCTAAGATTTTTTCCCTTTCAGGACATTTATTGAAGAAATGTTTGAATTTCTCACACTTATAACATTTCACTTGAGAAAAATCATTTCTTTCATAATTTTGATTCTCTTTCTTTTTGTCATATTTCTTTCCTTTAAATTTTCTCTTTTTCCCTTTGTAATTTGAAATTGAAAAAAAGGCTTGATTTTCTTCCTCTTGATTTGAGATAATCCCTCTAGAGATTAGCCTTGATTCTTTTGATGTGCAATCATTCTTTAGTTGATCATAAAGAGGTATAGTAGGTCTGCTGATTACTTGGATGAATGCTTCCCACGAGAAGGGCAATCCTCTAAATGCTATTATCGATAGTTCTTGACCTTCTATTTTGCTTCCAATAGCATTTAAATGATTCTTAATTTCGTAAATCTTTCCAAAATATGATTAGATCGTTTCCCCATTACTCATTTTAGTATTCATTTGTTGGTTTTTCAGTGTAATCAATCTACTTGAGTTGTTGATCTCAAATGTATCCTTAATTGTTTTGAATACTTCAAATGCTTTCTTTAAATCTGATATAGATGGAAGGATATGATCTTCTATAGAATCCACAATGATCATCCTAGCTTTTATTATTTGGTCTTTTCCAAGTAGCCTTTTTTGCTTCATCTTCAAGAATTGAAATATTTGATTCAATAAAAGATTCAAGTTCTTATTCTTCAAGGATTGTAGTAATTCAGATTTTCCAAGAAAAGAAATTCACTGCTCCTTCGAGTCTGCCCTCTATTCCTACATTATTTGACATATTGTCCTTTTTATTTTAAAATCAAAATGAGAGTCTCACTACCAATTAGGCTCTAATACCATGTAAAGCTTTGTAGACCTTGTTTGGTGGAGACTATGTAATGTATTTCTGATTAATTTCCTGCCTATGATAGACCTGATAGATGTAGAATGATAGCTTGAATTATGAGTTTGATTTTATCTGAAACTTGTTTTCAATTTTCAGTCTGAGATCTATATGCCAGTGTTTTTGATATGATCTGCAGATTAGAAATGAATCTGGTGTATATACATTAAAACATGATCAAAGTAGGGGCATGACCCTACTTGGTCATACCTCAATGTATACAATACTAATTTGCATTTGTTCATAACTAATCCCCGATGATAAACCCTTAACAATAATAACGTTTATTTAAGGAACTCCTGATTATCCAATTGGTGTGAGTAATTACAATGCAGTTCATTTGAATATAATCAGCGAGAGTAATACACTCGATAAAAATCGGTGTAACATTATACTTAATAGACCCAATACAATCGGGATTACATGAGGCATTAGAACTAGAGTTAATCATGTCATTCGATCTGAAGATCATTTGACATAGATAGAATAACATTTACATATATATGCTTAAGTTTATGTATTCAGAATGACAGGTGTATAATATATTTCTATATATATATGTATATATTTGTATACTGTCAACACTTATGAAACAATAGGTGTTTCAACACACTAAATGCTAACATTCTTAACACACTCTCCAACATAACAAAGAACATTTGATTTTAGCTCTTTCCAAGTGAATCTCTCTCGAACCTGTCTATAAGTCTTAAAGTATCTGAGATAACCTAACATATGTGTATCATGAAAGATCCTCAATACCATATTCTTCACCTCATATCCTATGGTCAAGAATGTCCCCCCCTTGTAAATGATGAGTTCATTCACAATAGAGTATCTATCATCATGTATTGACCCCTCAACAATACCTGAAGACCAAGAACCCTTAGCATACTCTTCTATAATCAAATGTCTCCAATTTTTTGAGATCTCTGCCATGGAGCTCAAATGTAGACAACAAGATAAGGCAATATCAACAACATTTTGCGTTCCC
Source organism: Cupressus sempervirens (assembly GCA_028749045.1). Classification (NCBI taxonomy): domain Eukaryota; kingdom Viridiplantae; phylum Streptophyta; class Pinopsida; order Cupressales; family Cupressaceae; genus Cupressus; species Cupressus sempervirens. The sequence goes on from CM053792.1 coordinate 812,016,924, forward strand.
CTAGAAAAGAAATTATCAAAGTCAAAAGAATGCGACTTGCTCACCCATTTCTGTTGACGATCATTAAGATCTTGCTGCCCTAGGAAGCATCTCACTCTATTATGGTTTGTTTTGAGAACGAACTTATTGCCCACTAAGTACTTCTTGAACTTGGCCTACTGTGTTAGATGATTATCCTAAGAAGTAGATTGAAGAGGTTGAACAGGTATTGGATCAGAGAATTGACAAACGCACAAGAGGAAAAGATTACTATGAGTATTTAGTGAAGTGGAAGAATAAACTAGTTAAAGATGCTACATGAATTTCTCAATTTGAGTTGGATTCAACTCAAGTTGTGACACTTGCATGATTTAGGAGAATTATTTGCCTTCAACCCTGGTTGTTTGATGCAGGAGCATCCTGGGTTGCATTGCTATCCTGCATGTTTTCATGTTTTTTGTCATTGCCGAGTTTCTAGTTGTTGGCAAGCTCCTAGTTGGTGCCGAGTGCTTGGTATGTGTCTGTTGGAAATATATATATATATATATGATAGGCTAAGTTACTAAGAGGGGAGGGGTGAATCAATAACCAGTAAAACTTAATCCTCTAGCTCACCAATTAATTTTATGTGAATTCTGATTTAATTGCATGCATGAAAAAATGAAAGCATTAAAACATTCATAACACTTTGACACACAATATAGTGACCCAGAAACCTTCCAAATAGAAAGTAAAACTAGGGTGGGGATGATACCCACAAGCTTTAGTACTGCAGTATAAAGTTGGCCTGTTAAGGCTTACAATGATCACTTTTGATGATCTGCCCTGTTAGGAGCAATAAGGATTGCTAGGTCCACCTTTCAAAAGGATTTGCAAACATACAATAAAGTATGCATTCGGTAAAGAGATTTATAAAAGACTGTTAAGTCTACCTTGTGAAAGGATTTAACTGATCCACCTGTTAGGATGAAACAATACTTGATCTCTAATCTGCAACTTGGTTTGTTGAATGAGATACCTTTGAATGTAATGATCACCTTGCTATGATAGATAAATCTTTGCTGCTCCTTATTTTGCTGTAGCTTTTTACTTACACTTTTTGCTCTTCAAATTCATATCATACTTCTTATTGGATGTGATACAATACATTAGTTATATACCAATCCAATTTACAAATCAACAAAGTCGGCTACAATACAAGTTTACACAAAATACACAAAGTCGACCCGACTGTAAGAAATCGGGTTTTGAAAACTAATTTGGTGAGGTTCCAATACTTGGCTAGAATCGTAGCCAAGTCTACTTGATAAATTGCATATCTTTTGTGCGATTAGCTCGAAGAATTTATTCTCAAATTTCTTCTGCGCTCTTTGCAACAATTTCTCTTGTCCATTTAAATCTTCGTTGAATTTCTGGCCTACCTCTGCTAATTGAGCCAAAATTGGTTGAGAAGTGTCAACCTCTGTGCTGAGTGCCTCTGCTAGAATATTCTTTGCATCTTCAATCACTTGAAATTCTTTATTCCTTTCTTCTCTGAGCCTCTGCTGCTTAGCTTTCTTCTTCTGAAGTTCTCGAAATATATGCATCTGATCATATGATTAAGATTGGAGATATCTCAATTCAGGATAACTATCTCCTCATCATGATCAATTTCTTTTTTTTTTCTCTTTGCCTTTACTCAAAAAATTTGTACTCGGTTGAGGCTTGGTTTCAACTGTCCTTATACTTATTAATTGCATGCTCGAAATGGAAACAATGGTAGAAATAGTAGGACTGACAGAAAAAGTAGATACTGCACTTATTGAAGAAATACCTTGTGTAACAAAAACTGATTGAGGAGGAAGTGCTGACTGCTCGGTAGATGAAGTGCTTGTCACTTCTGTTAATGAAATACTGAGCTGAATAGGTGCAAAGATTGATTGAGTGCTTGACCTTGCAATGTTTGACACAATCAATTCTGCAGTAGCTTTCTCTGAGCTTGATGTTTTCAAAGCTTTGCTCGGAGAATGAGGAAGTGAAGCTATGATCGCTGCTGCAATTTTCTCTAGGTTGGTCTCCTCAATGTTCTAGAACTTTAGGTAAATCTTCCTCGGTAGCTTCTTGAACCTGTTCCTCATCATCTATATTGTCATTATTTGTTTCCTCTTCATCATTATTTCCTTCTTCTTCCTTGTCATCATGATCCCCATCATCATCATCATCATCTTTGTCACTGACATTAACAAAAAAATCACTCTTCTTATGAAGAATTTAGATGTTCTTCCATGTGTTGGTAGCATTCTTCACTACATGTTCAATGTCATTGATTATTATCAAATGTGTTAAAGGTAAGCTTCTCTTCATTCTGCTTGATGGACTCATTAACTTCTTTATTACTCAAGCTCGGCATGAGTTGCTTCAAGGTTTGCTCATAGATGCCTTGAGCAGTTTTCTTGGCTTGTTCCCATCTTGGCTTAACTTTTTTGATCAAATTATTCGGAATCTGCTGAACAAGGTGATCTGGAGAATATTTCCATTTGCCCATCTTAGACATAACCATGTCTTCAATTTGCTTCTGCTCCTCTGTAGTTCTTATTTCGTACCTTTGTGATTTGAAATTTGCCATACTGGCTCCAGTGTCAATTTGCTTCAACTTTTCTTGAAATGAAGGTGGTGGCCTTTTGAAGATTACATCTTCTCCTTGTTTCTTCTTGGATGGCCTCCTTGTGAACACTACAACAGATGGTTTTGCAGGTTTGGTTATAATAATCTTACCTTTCTTCTTTACTGGCTCTTCTTCCTCCGACTTCTCTTCATTTTTGCTTCATCTTCCTCAATGTCATCACCTTTACCTTCAATCAACAAAAGAGTGGATCTAGTTTTCAATTTTGCAATCCTCTTCTTTCCTTTGTTGACTGCTTGAGGGAGTTTTATCTCTAGTTCTATTCTTGCTTTCGCTTCATCAAAGGTGCCAAAGTATGCAACTTTTGGCTCAACAGGCTCATTTAACAGTGCTTCAATAATGTCTTTGGTTTCATCTATGTTAACCTCATAACCTAGAGGCTTGACCCATACAATTCTTGGTCTTACTGCTTGTATATACACTTTATGACTATCAACCATGAAAAAAATTTAATCTTTGTAGTCATCAACAAGTTTCTTTGGTATCCGGAATTTGTTATTCATCTTGACCTTAAATGCATCAAAGTAGTTATCCATAATATTAATATAGTTTTCTCCCATTTTTGATAAGTATTCATTAATTTGATAAAGAACAGGTACATCCTTCCTCCATATGATGGTACCTTTTGATGGGAAAAACTTTTGCACATAGAAAAATAGACAAGTTAAGAGTGAATTGAACTTACAAGGATTGTTCTTTGAAGTTTATACTCTCCATATTTTTGTTGACCTGATTCAACATCAACTTGGCAAGGCCAAGTGACATATTATTCTTGACCACTTTATATGCGAGATTCACAGCTTCACATGATACGCCGTTGAGTCTGCTCAAGTTGTATATCTTACATGCAATGACATGTATCCCGAACTTTAATTCCATATCCGTAACACAACTGTTCTTCATTCCCCTTCCATCCTACTTAGCTAGGGTTTTCGTTTCTAGCTCGACTTGACTTAGGGTTTTGGTCGTCTTTATCTTGGTTAGCATTGGAAGTCTTGTGATCCGATGGATTATTTTCTTTGTTATCACAATATGTTGCTACATCACAACTGATCATTATGCACACGGCTGAGGATAAATCTTATCCATTTAAATTTCATGTATCCTTAATTGCAAGTTAAGGAGATGCATTTGATTATATGGATTATGAAATTAGTTCCTAATTTGGAAATGGATATTAGAATTGATAATGTATCAAATCATAAGTTGTAAGGATGAATGTTAGTAAGGAAATTAAGTAAAGAATACTCGTTGAGTTGATTGGATGTAAAAGCTAAATCTTGAGAACTAAGTAATGGTACTTAAAGGTGATATTAGGGAACCTGTTAGGACTTTTACTTCTATAATTAAGTGATATTAACAAGAAAAAGATGTTAAGATTTAGACTTATCCTTTTGGGCTCGTTGGCAGGGCATTAAAAATCTTCTAATGGCATTATCAATACATTCAAAGAAAGACTTGGTCCAAAAATGGAGAGGTAAATAAGAAAATATAACCTAAGCAAGGTAAAACTCCTTCAACCTTCTTACTATATATCCATTTAATTTGAAAATCGCATGGCATGTGCGGAATGTGAGTCAAACCCTTAGCTTCAAGGTGTTGATATTCTGGTTTTAGTACGCCATTCACACATAGCTTCTCTAGGGTTTCATCCATTTCTAGGGTTTCAATATCTTGAAAAGCACATCGAAAATGTGATCGAATATCATTAATCAACAATACCTTGGTTGGAATTTGTGATTGAGCTCTAGTTGGATCTAGGGTTTCCACAACAACTGGACTTAGCTTAAAGTCTGGTGCCTTCCATTCCACACCTCAAACTAACATTTTTGACCCTTTCTTAGTCTTGTTGCTAGAGGATGCCATTTGCTTGGTAGGTTTTTCAAAGACACAGAAATCTCCAACAGTAATTTGCTTAGATCGCTCGGATGAACTAAAATAGCTCTGCACAAATAGCTCTGGAAAATTCACAGTGACAAATGAATTTGATTTCACCTTTTTTATCAAATTTTTCTTTTCAATTGCCATAAATGCCTGGTATGATCATTCGCTCAAATAACAGATTGTCTTCCACTCGGCTTGCATTGAATGCTCAGGAGGAACATCCACGACTCGGTTTCCACACAATAACGAGTTACTCTCGACCTTGCTCAATAAGGTCTTGCAACCTAACCTCCTTCGGTAAGGTCTGCAACTCGACCTCACTCGGTAATGACTGGCATCTTGTTGAATGCTCAGTGATCCCTGTGCATCTTGAATGCTGATATGGATCTTTCATTTTGCTGGCTGGAACTGATGCGAGATGTTTTCTTCAGAATCCTAGTTCTAGTTCTCCTTGCGAGAGATTAAGTGGAAATGCTTGAGTCACCCAATTCTTGAGTGACATGTTCATCATTGCTCGGACTTCCATTCTTAGTAGATTTTGGAATCCATTGCTGTCTCATCTGCTTTCTGCTGTTATCAGCCTTGGCTTTCTTTTCATCTTCAATTCTTCCAGTATTCATACAATTCTTGGCAAGATGACCAAGTTCTGTACAAATAAAACATCTTTTGGTGGTGTCTCTTGTCCTCATGTGATGTTTTACACAATTCATTCCAATGTGTCCAAATTCTATATAGTAATGACATCTGCACCAACTGTTATAGTCCCAACCAAATATAGCTTTTACAATATGTTTTGTTGCGTTCAATAGCTTAGTTTTGCACTATGAAGATTTGTGCCGATTTCTTACATTTGTGATATTTTCCTTCAAATCTAAATTTTTCTTTGCATTCATTAGCTCTATAACCGTGTTGATTGCAATTGTAGCATTTTCCATTGAATTTAGCTTTCCCATTGCTCCAGCATTTGTTTGATGTATGACCTATCTTACCACAATGATTGCAGGTAGGTCTTTGATTCTTTTGAGCTCCTTGGATGATTCACATTCTTCTGTATATTCAATTCCTACTTTTCCTTTTTGTTTGTATTAGATTTGCTCATTTAGTTGATCCATGTCTGCTTGAGATTTCATCATCTTCTCATTGGTTTACTTTTCAATGTTTAGATCATTCTACAATCTTTCATTTTTTGATCTTAGATTCATGATTAATTCATTTGCATTAGTGAACTGATCAATGAAGTCTGCCTGTTGAAGGGATAGGTGTTGAATTTCATTGTTCTTTCCTTTTATCTTCTCTTTTGTCTTGTTTTTCTCTTCCATGACTTCACACAATCTTACTGACTAAATTTCTTGTTCTCTTTTCAGTTTCCTAACTTCTTTTTGAAGTGTACCATTCTTTTCCAATAGTTCTTTGATTGCCTCATTAGCTTCATCTAAATTGCTTTTTGAATTGATGTCTTCAATTCTTTCTTCAATGTAGAGTGTGTCATTCATCTGGATTACAAGATCTTTTCTTCTTTTCAAGGATTGAGAGAGTCACTGTTTTTCTTTCTTGAGTTGTTCAATAGCTAATTCCAAATCCAACTTTTTATTATCAATAGCCTTGTCAAGTCTGAATACCTCCATAGCCTCTGATCTTTGCTCAAGCTATTAAAATTCTTTCCTTAGAATCACAGAGCTCTGATACCAATTGTTGGAAATATATATATGATAGGCTAAGTTACTGAGAAGGGAGGGGTGAAATAGTAACCAATAAAACATAATCCTTTATCTCACGAATTAATTCTTCATGTGAATTTTGATTTAATTTCATGCATGAAAAACTAAAAGCATTAAAACATTCATAACACTTTGACACACAATATGGTGACCTAGAAACCTTCCAAATAGAAAGTAAAACTAGGGTGGGGATGATACCCACAAACTTTAGTACTGTAGAATAATGTTGGCCTGTTAAGGCTTACAATGATCACTTTTGATGATCTGCCCTGTTAGGAGCAATAAGGACTGCTAGGTCCACCTTGCAAAAGGATTTGCAAACATACAATAAATTATGCACTTGGTAAAGAGATTTACAAAAGACTGTTAAGTCTACCTTATGAAAGGATTAAACTGATCCACTTGTTAGGATGAAATAGTGGCTGATCTCTGATCTGCAACTTGGTTTGCTGAATGAGATACCTTTGAGTGTAATGATCACCTTGCTGTGATAGATAGATTTTTGCTACTCCTTATACTGCTGTAGCCTTTTACTTATACTTTCTGCTCTTCAAATTCGCATCATACTTTTGATTGAATGTGATACAATACATTACATATATACCAATCCAATTTACAAATCAACAAAGTCAGCTACAATACAAGTTTACACAAAATACACAAAGTCGGCCCAACTGTAGGGAATTGTGTTCTGAAGACTAACTTAGTGAGGTTTTGATACTCGTCATCCACTGCCAATGCTCGACATTGTCATGCATTCGATAGACGTAGAAGCTCGGTTCATACTGATCACTTCCAAGTAGTTTGAACTCGGTCTGCACTGGTGACTCGGTGAATATTGCGAAACTTGACATATAAACTGAATCACTTCCTCCACACTGCATAGCTCGATCAATGCTATCACTAGGAGCTCGGTATAAATTGAATCACTTGGTTCACACCGAGTGGCTCAGTCAACACTAGATTCACATTGCTGTAAATGTGAATTCAGTAAGCACTGCACAACTTGGTTTGCACTGAGGAACTCGGTAAACTATATGAAGCTCGGTTTACATTGTTGATCACCATCATGGTAGAAACTGCTTGGTGCAAATTGAATACTGTTCCTTGAACTCGGTAGTAACTATAGAGCTGTAATGTTGGTCGTAACTTGGAAGGCCTTACGACTAGGCATGTATGTTAATGATTTGATGAATCAATAAGTATATTGGCTCTTCTATCTCCTTTGGTTGCTGTTATCTGTGATGTGTTTCCAATGTGTCTACTCTTGCAGGTGGCCTTGGTAGCTGGGTGTGCCTTTGGCCCTAGTTTCCTTCAATCTCCCTGCGTCACATGATAACCAACATCTCCTAATTAAATATACTGTAGGTCATTTTAGATTCTCTCAGTTTCCTTCTCTCAAATGCAATCAGATTTTTATCCTACATTAGGACTGCTCGAATTCCTTCACCCAATGCAACAAACTGCAACTCAAAAGGTTTAATAAAATCTTGCAATGCTAATACAAGGCAAGTGCTCATAAGTTATTTGAATAACTCAAAGCATTCCTTAGTCTCAACAGTGCAAACAAGAGCTTCCTTCTTAGTTAGATTAGTAAGTGGGGTTGCGTGTCATGAATATCCATTAACAAATCTATGACAAAAAACCACGAGTCCAAAAACCGTCTTAGCTGTGTGAAGATTCTCAGGTGTAGGTCATTCAATAATTGCTTTGACCTTGTTAGGATCCATGTGTGCCCTTTCTACATTGATAATGTGACCTAAGTATAGAAAATATGTCATACCCAAGTCACACTTGGATTGCTTGGCTTACAAAGATTCCTTGCCAAGAATGCCCAAACTCGTATCAAGATGTGCAATATGCTCTTCCCATGTTTTACTATACACCAAGATGTCATCAAAGATAAAAACTAGCACAAACTGTCTTAACTATGAGTGGAATATCTTGTTTATTGTGGATTGAAAGGAGTAGGTGCATTGGTTAGCCAAATGGCATAACCAAAAACTCAAAATGCCCATAATGAAAATGTAAGGCTGTCTTCTCAATATTCTTCTTGCTAACACAAAATTTGATGGTAGCTTGTTTTCAAATTAATTTCAAAAAATATTAGTACCATGTAGCTCATGAATCGACTCATCAATTCTTGGAATAGGATACCTATTCTTGATAGTCCTCTTATTTTGTAGCCTGTAGTCAATACACATTTGTAAAGTGCCATCTTTCTTTTTGACCAAAACTAAAGATGAAGCAAATGGTGACTTACTAGGTCTCATATGTCTCATAGCTAGCAACTCCTTAATTTTCTTCACTATCTTATCCTTGAGCCGCTTGGAGTGCCTATAGGGAGAGACTATCATAGGTTTAGTACCCTCCATCAACTCAATTATATGCTCAATTCCTCTGTCCTGTGGTCGACCTGGTAGAATGTCACTGGATGTGTTCGTGTGCTTAATCGTCAACTCTTGTATGTTTGGATGATATATAGGTTCTTGTTGCTTCTCTTGCTTTGGCATCAAAGCACAACCAATTGCCCAATCAACCATGCCATGACACATTAGCAATTCCATCCTTCTGAAGAAATGGTCCAGGAACTATTGTCTCTGAGTGCCTTCAATATATGAGTTTTGAATCCATCTAAAATCTCATTTTCATCTCACGAAGGTTGAGGGTATTCCTATGTCATGTAGCCATGTCATCCCTAAAACCATATTTGTGTCACCCATGTTGATATTATAGAAATCACTCTTGAACTCATAGTTTTTGAATCGCATGGTTCGGTTTGAGATCATTTTGTCACACTTTAGAGTGTAACCATCATCAACCTTAACTCTAATTCCTTCATAGTTCTATGTTTTTAGAGTGTAACCATCATCAACCTTAACTTTAATTCCTTCATAGTTCTATGTTTTTATACCATGCCTCTCAACCAATCTAGCATCAATGAAATTATGTGTGGCACCGGTGTCAAGCAAAGTGATGATCTCTTGTCCTGCTCTGTCCTTTGCGCTAAATGCTAGTGAGATGTGCTTCCTTAAGATGCACTTGAGTCTCTACCCACTTCTCCCTCATATTCGAACTTCTCTGACTCGAAATCTTTATTATTTGTTTTGCTGATCTGAATCAGATTCAGAGCTCAGTTGGCCTTCCCCTTAGGTCTCATTGGACAATCATGATTTGCATCGTAAGGCCCTTTGCAATAGAAAAACAACTTCTTTCTCCTCAAATCATTAAGTGTTTCATAGTCTAGTGGAAAGGTTAATTTCCCTTTTGTCTTATCTTCCTTCTTGTGAAAGTTTTTGTTGTCCCAATATGAGGTAGATCCTTTTGATGAGAACTTGCTGGAAGGTACTACAAGTACCATGCCTCGTCAGAGAAGACGGCCTCTTGTAGTGTTGGTGGATCAAAGGGTTTGAGCTATCCCTTCAAGTGCTCCATCAACCTCTTAAGGAACGAGACCACCAATCGCCTCTCACTAATATCCGAAAACATGGTTGATAACCTTTGAAAGTTAGCAACATATATTTCAAGAGTTCCATGTTTCTTCAATTTTCCCAACTCTTAGAAACTCGCTCCAGGATCCTTAACATCAAATCTCTCAATCAATCTATTAGTGAATTCATGATAAATCATAATGAGATTATGACCAAGAGTGATCAACCCATGGTACCACCATTAATGAGAAGCTTCCTCCAAGTGTCGTGTGACAAATTTGATGAAACCTTCTTGAGGCATTGATCTCAATGAAAGGTAATTATCAACTTCTTGGACCCATGACCTAGCTGTACACCTATTATTCTCATCAAAAGGGGATAATGTAATCTTACCAAGAGCTTGCTGATAATCCATTCTTGCTGGAGCATGTTGTTCATTTCTTCCACTATTTCTCCTATTCCTTTGATTCATGAATTGATCAAAGGCCCATTGCTCTCTCAAATCAGGAGGTAATTTGCTACAGTCCAAATAGGCTACACTCCAAATAGGCTTGACTTGCTTCATCACCAAAAGGTACAACTGTTGTACTGTGTTGTGTTTCTCTTGGTGTGAAGGTACGAAAGAGGGGTCTAGAGGCTGATCCTCTAGTAATTGTAGTACTTTGAATAGGTCTTTCCCCTCCATTGTTCACACTGCCTCCACTATTTTGCCCAACATTGGTGTGATGTGGTGGCTGCTGATACTGAGTTATTTGCTGGTCCATTTTTGCCAGTAAGCGTGATATCATGTCAAACATTGTATCAAATTTCTTTTCAGCCTTTGTATATTTGCCTTCAGGTCAAAGTCTTTGTTCTTCTTCCATGTTCTTTCCCCTAATTACCTCTAAAAGTGCGATCTCTTTTGGTACTAGTGGAATGTTGTATTGCTCCCTTCTTTGTTCCCGACTATAGTATCTGATTTCTTTCTCACTCACCGATTGGCTGAATCACAAGATGTTAGGAACTTGGCTTTGATACTACTGTTATATCCTTTATTCATTTTGATTCCAATTTGATGATTTTTGACCTATCAAACACTTTACACAAAGAGATATCTCGCAGATTGCTTCTAATATGCTTAACTTGAATTAGTAACAATCAAAATGCTTGAAAATGTCTTCAAAACATCTAAACATTGTATTAGATGAAATTGCAAGTGACTGATTACAATCATTGAGTTATGGCCAAGACTCTTGGCTTACAAAGGAATGTTCTTAATTAGAAGCTCTCTCATACCAAGTTGACCTCCATGAAATCTGAACATAATTATTCCAATGTGAAACATTGAATATCTTTCACCCAAATAGTTGCAACCCTTCAGAGGATCTTTCACCACCTCAGTTATGCTTATCAATGGGAGTGATCGTTCCCAATTGCTAATGATGTAACATTGTAGAAAACCTTGGCTACACAAACGAAGATATCAAAGCAATTGTCAAGAGCACGATGTTTCAAATCTGAATTGTACCCCTATTTATACTTCTTCTCCAAGTGGAGGCGAATCCTTCAAGAAACTTCTAGGAACATGAGGAGGTGGATCTTTCAAGAAGCTTCTAGAGACATGAGGAGTTGAGTCCTTCATGAAGCTTCTAGAAACATAAGGAGAAGCTTCTAGGAACATGAGGAGGTGGATACTTCTAGAGACATTTTATTTTGTTTCTTTATAATATTAATTTAATATAAGGTCATCTTTTAATTTTAATATAATTGACAGCCTTACAAATAATTAATTGATTTCTCTCTTGTTTCTCCTTTTAGCCTCCACAAAACGAAAGGATAAGAACTTCACTAAGAAGGTAAAAAGATGGGAACATTACAGAGATTAACCCATAAGGGACTTTTTGTCGCTGACTGCTACTGTATTAAATCTTTTTTCTAATTATAGTATGCACAAACTTTATATTAATGGATTATATTTATTTTCTATTTCAATTAGTTTATTTAACTTGTATTCTTATTATTATTATGCAGTTGATATACTATGTTGTTATATCAAATAGTTTATTATATTATATATTTATGTAATTATATTATATTATCTTTTCTTGGTTATCTATTTATTTTATTTATTCTTTATTTTATTGTATTATTATTTACTGATAAATTCTATCCTTTGAGTAGAGACATTACAATCCACCCTCACCCAAATTGCTTGTCCTCAAGAAATTCAAAAACTCGGGCTTGCTAGGTTGACGTTAATTCAATGGTCCTAAAATTACAATTTCAAATTGCTGTGAGAAGTATAAGACATTCATAAATTTAAAAATGGCACTTATGAATTTAAAAATGGTACTTATGAATTTAAAAACATCACATCATTCAATTTAAAAATAATTTAAAAAGATCAAACTTATCTTTATTTGTTGCAGCCCTCTTCCATTATAAAATGTTTCTTTACTCCTTGATGAATAAGCATGATGTCCTCCATTTCAGCATTCATTAGGAATATCTTTGTCTGTTGGTACTGACTTAGAATGCCTTGAATATCTAACATTCACTACAAATGTCTTGGTCACTCACTAAGAACACACTGAATCTCTGACACTCACTTAGAATGTCCTAGGCTGTCACTAAGAACGTCTTGAATCTCTGACACTCACTATGTATTGTCGTCCATTTTGTCAACGTAAAATGGAGGTAATAGTAGAAAACTTTTTCTATTGAGTTTTGCATTTCTCTGAGATAATTCACGTAGCTAAACACCTAAACCCACCTTGGAACCAAATAGGGCCAGAGAATCAAAGCATCCTTAAATGTTAATTGGGAGATCTTGAAGCCAATAATGGCATTTTGTAATGAATAATTTGATGTAAATGTGAAAAGTACTAGAAGTACTGATAAAGGAGTTAGGACCAAATTTGATGTAAGGGTGGCCAATAATACCAACAAGGAGCCAAAGTTGGTTAGGAGGGTCAGTTAGGTCCTAGGAGTAAATATGGATTGAATCCATGCAATTAGAGGAGTTAATTTGCTAAAATATGCAATAAAACCAAATATGGAATTCAAATATTTGAAATCGAACAATTAGTTGTATTTAAGAAGGAAACTAGTTTTAGGATCTAAAACATGTTTGTAATAAGTACCAACCCAATGAAATTTGTTGAGGAAGTTGTCATAAGCCTTATATGGTCTGGTCAAGGCATGGGGGCAATAGGGCAGTACAGATTGGAACAACATTGTCCGGATTGGTTATCAGAAGTTCAATAAAACTTCATTTTGCAAGCATATTATGCATGTTTCCTTGATTAACTTTGGTCTCTTGCAACCTTATGACCTCTTGAGCATACTTATACATCAGTTGATCACTTTCTAATGTTTTGAGATTGAGAGTTTCCTTTTTGTTACGTTTGTTGTTCGCTACCTTAAAGGTTTCACTAGTTACTTTATAGTTTTGAGGGTTCACAAGAAATGCTGATCATTCCACGAATGTAAGAACTTGATTCTCATGGAATGATCATGTAATCATATGTACACAAACATCCTAAAAATGTTTCGACTGGAAGTTCTAAGGAGTGGAGATCTCTAATGAAGTTTGTGGGTGTAAAGGGCACTTAATAAATGGCTATGGAGAGGCAGTAGGAGTTTTAGCCATTGGAGGTTGGTTTTTTATGTTTGGAAGTTCTTGGTGATGGCATGGAGAAGGTGTATCAACTCTCAGAAGTTTAAGATTTGATTGCAAAGATGTACATTGAGAAAGCCCTACCTTTGAGGGTTTGTAGGAGACCAATTTAGGGGTTTCATACTTGCATGGGTCTGAACACCAAATTGACTTGATTTTCCTTGGATTGGAACCATTTCTAGAGACTTTTTAAAGTCCTGAACTTTGGGAGTAAATGGAGCTTGTGCTTACTTTGTAAAATGACCCTATTTTATGCCTAAAATAGGTGCATAGTTTTAAGATCTGTATGTTGAGCCAAAACAACCTATGCTGGGGTTGGGATATATTAAAGAGTGATGAAAAGGGTGTCTGAATCTAATATTTGTTTGGGGAGTGTTTTGGAAAGTTTGGGAGTAAACTTCACATTTGTATCGTTGGAGACCTAATAGGGAACAATTAGGCCTACTGGATAGTGGTGTTGTTTGCGAGCCTAAGTTTGGTTGAAAACCTTTGAATCCATCTTGTGTTGGCCTAAGATACCCACCGTGGTCATTGGGGAGGTGTTGGAGTTGTTTGTGAACTTTTGCTCTTTAGAAGTTTTAGGGAATCTTGTATTTCCCTTATAGGTTTAAGTGGGAACAACCTTGATTTGACCTCCACCACACTTTACCTCTGCATCATTCATCCACAAAGAGCAAAGTGAATGTACCCACTGATCTTGTTGTATCCTCCAAACATCGATTATTGGAACTAGGAGAGGAAGATGAAGAAGTAGAAGTTATTACCCGCAAAAGATATGCCAGAATTTCATGTTGCAGCAAGTCAAGATATGCCAGAATTTCTATAAAGAATGAAGACATCTAGTAAAGAAGATATGCTTTGATTCTCAAGAAACAATAATTCATTTGATATACATTTTTCCAATGATTGTTTGAGAACCTAAGTTTGTATGGGAATGCACCAAGAACTTTTCTTTAGAAAGAAGTTAAAAGTGTTGGTGGAAAGTTGTTTTGACTTTACATCCGGACACCATCAAGAAGGTTTTCAAAGTGTTAGAGATTCCAGAATGTACCAATCTACAAAGGAGAATTCATGACCACTTGAACAAGAAAAGTTTGATTACATCAACTTTTCAAATGATAATGGACAATTCATTAAACATAGTTAGAGGCTATCAAAAGACACAACATCATGGTTACTAAAGTGAATGAAGTGGTACAAAGTACAAGAACTCCCGATCTTGTGATCATCTAGGATTGTATTGCCATGTACAAGGCCCTTTAGAACAATCCCTAGGATTGTTTCATTTCTTTTGTCTTTCTTCTTCTTCTCTCGTGTGTAATTGAAGAGGATGTATTACATGAAAATGTGTAATTACATATAATATGACTTACATGTGTAATGACAAGTAATCTAATAATTTCTCTTGTTAGTCACACCAGGTCAAAGTTGGTTGAGTTGCTTCCACTTTTTCGTCCTCTTTTTTTTCAACTCCTTTGCCTATATAAATGAGTGCCCTCATTGTGAAAGTCATCTTTTGTTGTATGCAAGAAAGCTTTGCTAGACTTGTGCAAGCATAACTTTGATTGTGTAGTATGAATTTGGGAGAAAAGTGAATAAAAGAAGCAGTTGGATTTGAAGCTTTGAATGGAAGCAATTGTGATAGAGAAAATTAGAAGCTTTGACTTAATTTTGTGCCTATTGTCTTTTATTCATGTTATTATTGTGTGTTCAATAATAGAGCATAGTGATTTAATAAGCAATCAGAGCCAAAGCTTTCACTAGGAGCAGTTGTGGTAATACATAGACTAGAAGCTTTGACTGTAGCTTGTGTTACCATCTTAGATTTATGAAAAATAGTTAGAATTTCCCTAGTTTGGAAGTCTTTGTGCCTCAATGGTAGAGGTTTTTGTTATAAAATAGAAACATCTACTTCTGGAAGTCTTTGTGCCCTAATAGTAGTGATTTTTCTTTTAAATTAGACAAATAGGACTTAGAGCCAAACTGGTACGCTTTCAGTGATCTTTTGAGTTGGTGTGAGTTTAGTTAGTGATTCCATCTTGCCCATTACTTGCTGCACTTAGTATCACCGTTTCCAACCATTAGATATAAGTGTAGTTAGAGATTCCATCTTGCCCATTACTCGTTGCACAGGTAAATGGATTCTTTCTTGAAAGCTAAGAGGAAAGAATATTGGTAACACTCTGTTGATGCGAGTTTTGTATCACTTACATAACATATTAGCAATTGAACATTTGATACGGAGTATCAAACATACAATTTCTCTCTTGAAAAGTTATTGCTCATGGGACATGAGAATAACTCCAATGTTCCTTACACTTGTGGATACTTGCTCAGTTTTATCAATGTGATTTGCTGGTAATCATGTAGGTGGTCTTACACTGTTTGTTCAAGGATGACTTGGACTTTGGTGGGATGAAGGTGATGGTGGTTCGGTTTGTAAAATATGCGGGTGGCAGGTAATGTTGATGGTAGTGATGATGGAGGGTGTGTCTGTCGATGATAATGTTGATGGAACGCAGTGGTGGTGCAAGGTGAATGGATGAGTTCTATCACTTAACTTACTTCTCTAAGCTTCGATTACCTAGCTATTCACTATTCTACTCCTACTCCTATGAATGAAAGGTTAGCAAATGGACGGGGATCGAACCTAATGAGAGCTGACCAGTGGCCTCACTTCCACAGGTGCAATGATTCAAAAGAATAATAAACTAGTTTACCACACAAAGCTTCCCAACCAACTGCTAGGATGCTAGTGGTCTAGTATTGATCCCTATCAAACATCTACCAATGCTACCATGCAACTATCCATCTACTTTAACTTCACTTAAACAACTTCAAATGCAACCAAACTTGAAAGAAAATCTAACTATGTGGAAGTAGAAAACATGGAATAATACCCAATGTTCTTAATCAACATGCAAATTGCAACAATGAAAAAGAGAGCAATTTTGGTATTATCTTCGCAACAATTTTTCCAACATTTTACAAATGAGAGCAAATGGCCTTATATAGGGGCTAGAAATACAATGGACGGTGGAGATCAAAACAAGATCAACGATCCAGATTGGATCCTAAAAATCCTAATTAGGGTTGCCACCCCATCGGCCAATAAGAAGCTGCCACCTCATCAATGGACCAATGAAAAAAGTGCAAAAAGTGGCAACCAATGAGAAGACACCAAAATGGTGGCCAATCAGAAATAGACACTTGTCCTATTCTAGAAGAAAGGAAAATTGTCACTTGGGCTTACATCAAATGATCTAATATAAATCTTCCCTTTTTTTTCATTTTCTTAGCTAAGGCAATGAACTTAGCTAGCCTTTCGTTAACTTCTTCCATAGGAGGACAAGGTGTGTGCTTTTCCCTGAGATCCGCTGACTTCACCACGCCGCTTGCTGCTTGTAGTATCTTTTCGTGATCCTTCTCATATTCCTTCGCAAATCCAATAAAAGCACTAAGAGAGGAAAAGGTGCCCAAATGCGTTTTCTTGATAGCAACCTTTCCCAACTCATCCATCCTCGATCCTCGATCTGTCTCATCGACATCCTCTTTGCCAAGAGGGATTGTCCTTCCTTCAGTCTTTCCCTCATCCGTATCATGTCCACTGTACCGATATTGGTGTCAGTTATTCTCTTCATTTTCGAGAAGAAGGGCATTTTGGGCATCATATCCTCTTTGTCTTTCTTAGTGTTTGTCCGCTTGGGATTCTTACTTGCACTAACATCCTCCATGCTCGTCGCCCTATTACAGGACGGTAGAGTGCTGGACCAGAAGGCAAGTAGAACCAAGGGAAGCAATCCTAAGACTAGAACGAAAGAAGGATGTCAGCTTAAGGACCCCTTGCAACTCTAGATGATGAAAATTCACCTTAACCAATAATCTTACAGCGACTTTTCGGAATTAGGACTTGACCTTAAGAACTTCAAATCCCTTGCAAATTAGAAATTTATCATGCAATTCACTTCCAAATAAAATTACCCAACCTAGGGCAAAAATCGCAGATTTTTGCAAAAATCACAATTTTATTTCCCACAAAATTCGGCCCCCACAAATTTCGCCAAGCAAGAAGAGTGCAGATTTGCTCTTGCAAAATCACCAACGCCTTGAGAAGGAGAAGTGAGAAGTGAGGAAGAAGTGGGAGAGAGGCCTCGTCTTATACCCAACTTTCTAATTTCCTCCAAGCTGGCCGACTTGGACCTTGGGAGAAAGAAAAACAAATAATTAATGCAAAATTATGGCCCACAATTAAATACTTAACTAAAATTAATTTTGGCATGATGAAAATTAACTTTTTAAATTGCCATTTGGACCAAAATTGCAAAAAGAAAATAAATAATGCCTTAGAGGTGTTAAATATTTCCATTTAATGAAAATTTAGTAATTAATATGTCATTAAAATTAGATTTTGGCTAGCCAAAAGCCATTTTTCAATATTAAATTACCAATTTCATTAAAGGCAAAAAGTTTTCAAGGCAATTTTAATCCACTTAAAGCCAAATTTTGCAATTTTAATTCAAATCGATTTTGCTAAGAAATTTTAGCATTTTAACACAAATAAAAATTATTTCTCTAGAGCCTAAAAATCGATTTTGCAATTTGACTTCACCATCAGAAAAATTTATTTTTTTCACCAAAAAATAATTAAGATTTCCCTAAAGGCCAAATTTAACATAAATTTCATTTTTTGAAAATTATTCAAATTTATACAATTATATCCAAATTTTCAAAAGAAAATGTCTAAGTACAAAATTCACAATTTTATCCTGCCAAGAGTTGTTCTTTGAAATTTGTTCAACCTAGGGATGAAATTGGTGGCTCTGGAAAATCAAGCTAAAAAAAAACTAGGTGAAAATAAACTAAGTCTTTCCCATTGGCTTGAAAGTGTCCAAGGCTCAAAATTCTCGAAAAATCAAAATTGTTGGACAATCTAAAAATTTGCCGAGGCGACCAAAAATAGGGGGTGTCCCCAAAATTTTGGGGCGATGGTGTGAAAACCTCACAACACACTCCTTACAAAATCTCTCAGCTTCTTTCTTACCTTGAGTTGATCCAAGAAATGGTGAGAAGGGAGAGCCTTCCCTTTACGGTGGGAGAGATTTTGTCTCACACGCTGTGGTTGGTCATCCTATTTCGCAATTAGATTTTATACAAAACTGTTGGTTGCAAAATATCCACCCAACAAACCCCAATCACTTCAAGTTGTATTTTTGTCAGCAGTAACTGTCTCTACTTAATGCATCTGCAACTCTATTAGACCTTCCACTTCTATGTTTCAATAGAAATATATAGGTTTGCATGAACTCTACCCATTTCAGATGTCTCTGATTCAATTTATGCTGGCTATTTAGGTAATATAATGCTTCATGATTAGTATACGAGACAAATTCTTTTGATAACAAATAATGCCTCCATTTCTTTAAGGCCTAAACTATTGCATAGAACTTCTAATCATAACCATAATACTTCTTTGCATCATTAAATTTTTCACTAAAATAGGCAATAGGCTTAATCTTCTTGGCTGAACACAACCCCAATAGCGCTGCCACTACCAGCACAATCCACTTGGAACACTTTGTTAAAATCAAGTAGTGCCAACACAGGTTGCTCTGTTACCTTCTTCAACAACTCAAAACTCCTTGTAGCTCTTGTAGTCCACTTGAACTCTTTTCTATCCCCTCTCATTGTTTCAGTTATAGGTGCACATATACTAAAATTCCTAATCAACTTCTTTTAAAAACTAGCCAAACCATGGAGTGACCTCACCTTTGTGGCAGACCTTGGACTAGGTCATTCCAGAATGACCTTCACCTTCTCTGGGTCCATTTTGAGACCTTCAACTAATACAACAAACCCCAAATAGACTATCTCCTTTTTGATAAAGCTACACTTATTTAAATTTATCAACATTTTCTCTTCCCTCAACCTTTCAAACACACTATGAATGTTCATCCAAAGACTTACTGAAATATCAAAATATCATCCAAATAGACAATAATAAATTTTTCGAAAAACTTCTTTAGTATCTTATTCATAACTTGTGTGAAGGTGCTTGGTGCATTGGTTAGTCCAAAGGGCATGACTAACCACTCATAGAGATCCTCCTTGGTCTTGAATGCAGTCTTCGACTCATCTCCCTCTCTTATCCATAACTGGTGATGACCACTCTTGAGATCTATCTTTGTGAAGTACTGAGCTCCACTCAAGAAGTCCATAAGATCATCCATCCTTGGAAAAGGAAATCAATACTTGATGGTTATCTTGTTTATAACCCGAGAGTTTGTACAAATTCTCCACTCTCCATCCTTCTTTGGTGCCAATATTGCAGGTACTGCACATGGACTCAAGTTCTCTTGAATCAGACTTTTCCTCAATAACTCTTGAACTTGTCTGTTCAGCTCCTCAATCTCAGTAGGAGTCATCCTACCTTGTTAGGCAAACTGGCTCCAGGGACTAAATCTATTTGATGACTGATTTGCCTTATTGGCGGCAACCCTTTTGGGACATTATTAGACATGGCATCTCCATACTCACTTAATAGACCCAAAAATTCAACTGGAACTTCACTACTGTCGTTGGTAGAAATTGTGTATCGGCCGACGGGTCCCTTTGGTAGAAGTATTGTTATGTAGCCGATGGGTAAAACAGTTTGTAACGGGTATAATGTACTTGGCTGACGGATACCTTCGGGAAGGTTCGTCGGCCAAGTACATTATACCTGTAAACGGCAGTGGAAAAAACAATTAGCACAGGCCAAACTTGAGGAAGCCAGGAGCATGGCAGGTACAGGCAATTTGAATGAGGGTTCGAGCAGCAGCAAGGAGAAGCGTAAGGCGGTTGCACCTGCAGCAGCAGAAGTCACACCACAGACTATACAATTTGAGGGATTAAATGGAACAGATTGCCGGAAATGGTGGCAAGAAACCCCTGATGACCATCCAGTTAAAGCAAGCATCAGAAGAGCACAGGTGGAATGGGCCATTCAGATGCCTGTTTTTTGCATTCGAGATTATGAAGGGTATCTGCGTACCATGATTGAAACATATGGCCGAGCCTCTCGCAGAAGCACATTTAAGTATCTGGGACAGAACTTAGTGGTATCATTCAAAGCAGTAGGTTTCACACGGGTTTTTGGCATTCCAGGGCAGCAGGGCAAGAAGATTCAGCCGAAGAAAATTCCAAAGGATGGAAAGCTATTTTTAATCAGGTTAGTTTGTGGAGATTTGACTGAAGCAGAACAGGTGGCATTAGCCGAGACATCCAAGGGAAGGGGTTTAAAGAAAACCGACATTCAGGAAGGGCCATGGCGGTGTTTAATGGACTTGGTTAAAAGAAGGCTCATGGGATCCTCTAGGGCATTGGATATCACATTTCCGCAGGTATCTATGATGAACGGCATAATGACTGGGAAAGTGTATGATTGGGCGTCTGTGCTAGCTGAACGGATGCATGAATTCATGACTCTCCAGCACAAGACTTTCTATATGCCTCATTACGCCATTGGTCTATTCTTGGATGCTACAACACGGGTGATTCCATCAGAGGAGTTAGAGGCAAAATCTGGACCATTGGCTCCAGGAGAACCTCCTATCATGCAATGGAAGCACTTGGACGCAATCTCTGGGCAGAAGGGTTCAACAGGTCAAAAGAGGCCGCGGGTAGACATGGCAGGAGATAGTGACAGCGGCCGACAGGAGACATCTTCTGAGCAGGACAGTATGGAAGAAGACGAAGGGGAGGGCGAGGATGAGGAAGAGGTTCAGATCGTCACGGCTACCCCCTTGCTATTTCCGCGTACTGCAGTCCCTATGACTTCCGAACTGACACCCCGGGGTCTGCACATGGCTCACATTCCAGGGTTTGGACAAACTCGACAACCGATACTGATGATTGGAGGATCCCACCAGGCAGTCACACTAGCCGTACCATGGCAACATGGGGTACGACCTTCTCCTGTCCGACCGGGGGCAGGATTTGCGGTCGGCTTTGCCCACCTGGCCGCACCCGGGGACCGAGAAACTTCGTCAGCTCCTGAAGCACTTTCGCTAGCAGCAACCGGGGCGTCTGCCCAGAGTCAGCCAATAGCAGTTGTTACAGTAGCATCGTCAGCAGAAACCCAGACACTCCCAGTAGAGAACGTATCAGACGGAGGAGTACAGGAGTGTACGGACCCAGCACAGCCAGAGGTCATGGATAGAGCCAGTGTTTTTCTGAGGCAGCAGTTCCAACTCGTCCCTGACAAGCGTGGCCCATCCATTCAGTCCCCCAGCTATTCTAAAGTAGCACCTGTACCACAGCCTCAGTCTCAGGAGGAGGGAACGCCACATGCCATGATTGCACCGACAGCAGAGGAGGTGGCACCGGATGTGGGCGTGGCTCCCGCTTATAAGGAGGACAATAGTGACCCCGAATGGTCATTCGAGGACTTCGCCAAGGAGGATTATGGGTCAGATGAGGATAGGTGCAGGGACTACCTCAGGACCATGAAGTCTGCATTGAAGAAGGGGCATGATGTGGCCATTCAGGCTCTCACTCGGCAAAGGGAGTGGCATTTTATTCGAACGTATATTCGTAGGATTTGTCCTGAACGATTTCAAACTTGTTTTGTAGATAGAGGATGGCCGACCGTTGAGACACCAGAGATGTTGGCGGACTGGGCCACTGAGCCAGAGTTGGGACCGAGTGACACTCCAATGATGAAGTTAGCTCATGAGATCGTGGGACTGTACAAAGAAGTTTACTATGCGCGGCAGCGCGCGGAGGCGGATAGGGCCGCAAACAGTGTTGTAGCTCAGAGATCCCTAGTAGTTGAAAAAGAGGCCAGAGAAAAGTTAGCCACTGATTTGGCCGACAAGCAGGCAACATGGGCAGCAGAGTGGGCAAAACTCTTGAAGGATATGGCCGCAGTGGTGCAGGAGAAGGATGCAGCTATCCGGGATAAAGATGCAGCAGAGCATGAATTACAGTTGGCCAAGAGACAAGCTATGGATGCTGCGCTTCTCCTGAAGGAGGCCGTAGAAGTTAATTCACAGATTCAGACAGATCTGCGCATCCGGACTGACCAGGTGTATGAGTTGCGTCGTCAACAACACTTTTCTGGGACCCCTTCTTCTCTCTAGTATTTCTTCTATTCTTGATTATGGATTGTCTCGTAATTTTGCTAGTCATCAGGAGACGACTTTTCTTTTTGGGAAGGATGATGTCGTCGGTAGAAATTGTGTATCGGCCGACGGGTCCCTTCGGTAGAAGTATTGTTATGTAGCCAACGGGTAAAACAGTTTGTAACGGGTATAATGTACTTGGCTGACGGATACCTTTGGGAAGGTTCGTCGGAAAGTATTTATAACCCCTTTGGGAAGCATTGTAAATATCATTATCATATCATATGAGAAAAGCATAATGTACTGTTGGCATATGCGAATAATAATAATAGTTCTGCTGTTTGCTGTTCGGTGTTCGTATCGATTTCCTGTGTGCGTTGCTTAATTAATCCATACGGTAAACAACTACCACCTTCCTTGTTCTTTCTAGGAGTTAAAGCATAACACATGTTGATGTTTCATGTTATCCAAAAACTTTCTTCCATTAACAAGACATACCCTAGCACTACTGCATACATTTTCACCCTCCTTTATTAAGGGCTTCATCTTGTGATGAACTCCATCCTTCATCAGAGCATATGTATTTGCACGAGAATCATGTATAACAGGCCTATCAAATTACCACGACCTTCCCAACAACAAATCACATACATCCATTGGGATGATGTCACATAGAACCTCATCATGGCAACTTCCAATCTTGAACTTTACCAAACATTGTTTGCTAACCAAGACCATATAATCATTCTGCAACTAGGAAATCCGATATGGATTGGGGTGTTTCTCCCTCTTGAACCTTAGCTTTGAGACCATCTCCTTTGACACCAAGTTGTCAGTGCTCCCACCATTAACAATCACATCACATCTACCCTTACACTTGTAGTTGGTACGAAAGAGACTCCTCATTTGTCCAAGTTCAGTCTCACCGCTCAACAAGACCCTTTGATTAACCAAAACTTATTCTCTTTCTACATCCTCTGAATGCGATGACTTAGCATCATCATCCACACGAGTAATCCTTGTTTGACCATTAGCTCTCCTATATGTACTTCTTTGGCATTGATGACATTCATAGGTGTGATGACCTTCTTCATTGCAATGAAACATGTACTATGGAAACCTCCTCTTCCTGATCCTTGTCCATGTACTCTACCTCTCTCTTTCGTCTCCAAAGTTTTGATCATGGGAGCGGTTGAAACCTTCATTCCTTTGGTTTTGGTTGGTACCCACATCTTCATTTTTCTTTGAGTCCTCGTTTCGGCCTCCAAATGACCTATCACCACACCTTCCTCCTTGACCGTGCCCTTTTTGCCTTGCATCAATCTTTTTGTATAGCTTCTCAACTTGCAAGGCAAATTGGTATGCCTCTTCAATGCTAGTCATTCTAACCATACTTAGCTCCTCTTGAATGCTAGGTCTTAATGCATTAAAGTAACGGGAAACCTTCTCCTTGTTTGCTTCTACATGCCTTGTCCTAATAAGGACTCAGTAAAACTCCTCTGTATATTTCTGGACAGATTTTCCCGCTTGCTTTAACCCTTGCATCTTCTTGAATAAATTAATCTCATAGTCAATAGGAATGAAATTTTTCTTTAGTTTGTGCGCCATGTGATTCCATCCTGTGATTTTCTCGTTCCCTCTTCTATTCCTTTCTAATTGAATCTCTTGCAACCAGATGTTGGCATGGCCTTTCAATCTGGCCTTCACAAACTTAACCCTATCAGGGTCCTTGATATCCTCATACTCAAAATATCACTCCATCTTATTGATCCAGTTGATCAAATCATCCAGGTTTAAATTTCTCAAAAACATGCAGATCTCATGTTTGGGTCTTTTTCCTAGCTCGGCAATAGCCCTCAAAAGCTTCTTCTCCACATGGTTCAGGACTTCTTCTTCTCCTCCCTGTGCAACATTTCCTTCTTCATTTTCCTCATCACTTTCATCCCTTGCAACAAGATTCATCCCTCTACTGATCTTTTCTTAAAATGCTTGAACTTGTCTCTGTAGGGCTTTAACCTCAGGGGGAACACCTCCGACCATTCCACCACACTCTTTGTGGAGGCATTTTCTCACTATTGCAAAACCCACAACCACACAGTCTTGGTGCGAATTGCCTCACGGTCGGTGCTCTGTCTATGCACTCAAGAACTCTCGCTCTGATACCACTTAATGAGGGCACAACCCAAGACAAAATTAACACAACAGGAAAAGGAAAATCTTTTTATTAGAAATGATATGCTATTACATTCGCTACCGAAATAATAGACTCAACTACATGCCTTATGGGCTTGCAATGTTATTTGATTCTAGAGAAAATCCCTTCTCATAGTACTTGATGGAGCCTGAAAATTTAGCCTCTATTAATGCATTGATCTTGATGTTTTGATCCTATGATTGATATCATTCTTTTATTTGATCATGATTAGTCTTGTCCATATTCCTACAAAATACTATCCTAACCAACAACTTCCTACCTTAGAATCAAGGAGGAACATGTTATGAACCTGACAGTAAAGAGGAACATGAAAAATGCTTGAATTCAGGGAACAGGGCCCTTCCTTAGAGCTATTTTACCATGACCATTCTTGTATGGCTATTTCTAGAGATTGGGAGACTCCTATTAAGCCCTTATCTCCAATTTTTGGATTGTATAATGTAGTCCTTGTTAATCAGGAAAACTCTTTGTTACGGGGCATGGCTTACACTATTGCCATGATATTAGATTTTGATAAATATGCTAATGATTTTATTTCAAAATCCTTCGAGCCGTAAAAGCAGGGCCATTCTGCAGATGTTTCAGTCAATCTTAAATTCTTTTCGAAGGGCTACCATTGAGCATGAGATTGTCCCTAATCCTGTTGCATCAAGATAAATTATAGATACAATTCATGAGAACGTTCATATTATGAAGGATGAATTCAATTAGCATACATGTTAAAAACATGATTATTGATGTCAAGTTTCATTCTTGCAGTACTGTTCTTTAGTCCTATTGATAGAAATATTGTGAGCATATTGGAGAAATGCTTTAATATAAATGACCAGGTCCGAGAGTTTGTCTCAAGGTTATGGAGATTGTGTTTCAACAAGGTCTAGTACATCTAATGAGTTGTGTACCATATCTGCAAATTGAAGAAGACAAAACAATATTGTGGTTCATTGACCAATGACCTTCTTTTGTCAGATTATGAATTTGTAGTCCCTGGAAATCATTGTGATGATGTAGAGCTAAAATATGATGAACTTCTTTAAATGCCATTGCTATAACTGCTGAAGGACGGAGCTAATATGAAGACGAGGACATGCTTAGACACAGATAGGAGAGTTTAAAACTACATGAATCCACGACAATTATGAAAGAGAAAGCCACGCACTTGAAGGATATCTCACCACCAAATACATATGAAGACAAGAACAAAATATATAATTTATATTGCATCCAAGAATCGAAGAGGATACATTGAAAATGTGACCTTAGCACAGGCTGAGAGATGGAAATGAAAAGGCATGATAGTAATAAAGGTCATGGAAGTGTTGGAAATCAACAACAACAATCTCTGTGCATGTAAAGGATGAGCCAAGTAGAACTATTGAATCACATGCTATTCCCAAGACAAGGATTGAAATGATGCCGTAAACGTTCTTGGGGCTGTTCAAATTGAAGACAATATTCATGGGAGTTTGTAACTGCTTCATAGCGTGACTACAAAATTACAAATGCATCGTAAGCGAGACCAAAAGGGATCCTGTGCACAAGCAAATACTTTGCTAGCAGGAGAAATGGGAATAAATTAAAATTAGGGGGCCGATGAACTTCAAATAAAGTTAATCATACTAAAATCCGATAATGTAAAATTATTTGGTACGACTAAGAAGTATAAAGTATTGGGTCATAGTTTAGAAGAGATGTAATTTATTTATGGAGGGACGTGAATCTTGAATATTTAAAGTATAAATATGGGGTGGCAGTGAGTTAACAAAAAAGATTCATCATCCAAACACTTTATATTCTCTAAAAAGAAGCATATTTTATATTTATATATTTTGTAAGGAGAGATGAGGGCAATATTATGATTTTGTAATAAAGTCCATTATTTTATTTTTTAATAAAATAAATGTCTTTTGTTTATCTTTAATGGCGTGGAGATTTAAACTCTAGGTGAATCGTCCTTCATAATTATATTTTAGAATTTTGTATATGATTTTGATATCAGATAAGTGGACATGGTCAATTAAGCATTTTAAATTTGATCATCATAGGTGTTGTGAAATATTTAATTGTTTCCACAGCTGTGTTCAGTTTGTCTCAGTGGAGTTACAATTCAATCTGGACTAATTTAAGATTGCATTATAATTGGTCTGTCGCATCTAGATTATCAAAATTGTTGGTAGTATAAGTGCATTGAACATTATGAAGTTGTATGTAAAAATTCTCTGAAGTTGACTCTATCGCCCAGATGAGCGAAGGCATTGGTCTTTTTATTGAAGTCAAAAAATCTATATATTCCTCCTGCAAGCATCAAATTTATTATTATTCAATTATTCAAAACATTTAACCATTATCCAGCATCCAGTTTTCATTTTAATTGAGTTTGAGGATTTTGCCAACCAAAGAACTCTAGATGTTTTAATTCGCTATAGAAAATCCTTGAACTAGGCAGTCAGTGTTAAGGTACAGGTTTACCCGCCTGGGTGTAGCAGAGCTCGAAGTGCAAGGGAATCTAAGTGATTTCCATTCGTTGGCCAGAACTGATTGAGAAGTCCTATCGGAGAAGTGGCAGGCTCTTGGATTTCCAATCTGCGGTTTTGGGAACCAACAGTACTGTTATCTCTTGAAATTACACCCTCAACAAATTTGACAAAAAAACTTTAAAATTTCAAGAGAAACAATGGAAACACTTCTAAGCTGTGGGTGAACTGTATAAGAAGGGAATCTCCGGATAAGGCCGGCTCCTAGCTTTCTCACACTTGCAAAACTATCAACTTTCTAGGAAAAGGGGAGAAAAAAAAGTAGCTTTAAAAGAAAGATGAACTTGCAAACTAAAACAAAACCTTAAACAAAGGTGAACAGCTTTGCAACAAATACTTGGTCTCAAATGCAAAGAAGAAAAAATAAAATAACAACCTATTATGGACTTTTTATTACATAAATATTTCATTAATAGCAATGAACGATGTAAACACTATCAAGGAAAGATGATTTTCACAAGTTAGCAATTAGAACACCTCTACAACACAGCTAATAACCTGCACTAAAAGTCACTTGTAGAAAGATGAAGGTAAGTGAGACAGAAATTACAAAGAAAACAAAATGCTTTAATGGAAAAACATCTGTATTTCTTGTTTCATCAATCACATGTCACACTGAAATGCAATAATAAGTAGGATAAAAAATTTTGCAAATGGAAGAAATACCTGCTAAATATATAGATTTCCAATGAGAATGAGTTACAGAGAAAATGATGCCAAAAGACCAAGGAGAAATATTTTTATCACTAAGTCCTTTCAAATCACCAACTGGAATTGAAAATAAAAGAATGAGCTCTCAACTCATTTTAACCTCTCTCACAACCCCTGGGGTCGGATCCTAAAAGAAAGCCTAGAAAATGGAGCTTAGAAACTTCCACCATAAAGTTCCACCTCTGAAAATATCTACTAAGTCATAAACCACCTTATGACTCACTATAACTATCCACAAAACCCTCCAAAATGGCCATGAAGACTCCTTAACTGATAGTACAAGGTGAAATTCAACCAGATGTCTCCTATATTCCCTGCACATGTCTTCAAACTGACTTATGACTCACAATATCCCAATTAAAAGCATATTACACATGGCTTTTATCTTTTAAATGCATTTAAGAAAAAATAAACATATTCAATGGTTTGTAAACACCATTAAATAGCTTATTTTATACAATACCAAGCAAAATACATTTAAAAGCTACAACTTAACCATTTCCTAAGGTTAAAATGTTTTTTAAAAAACCCCCCACACGACACAATTTCATAAAAAAACATGGGCGAAATAATCCCCATCCAAAATGGGTCAGATTCCAATATTTGTTAAATCTGATTTGGGACTTGTTTTATCAATCACTTGAGTTACGAAACTAACTTATTTTGACATTCACAAATGCTTGGAGAGGCTCTCTCGGCTAAGGTTTGAGGAGAAGAGAAGAAAAAATTGCAGCGCATTTTCCATGATATTGAGTAAGGTTCAGCTGCTTCTTTTGTCTTGAATAGTTCTTGGCCTTGCGTGATTTATAATTGCTGCTGTAGATATAAATCTGGAACAGGAACAGCGTGTTGCACTTGCTATATCATTCCTATTTGCTGGGATTTTAAATGTGTTTTAATGTTATTATTCCTCATCAAATTTGTGCTTTCTGGAAGCATTTTTTACTATTGGAAATCTGTTCTTTGGCTGCGAAAAACTTCCAGCTAGCAGATTCGTTTTCCAAATACAAAAAATAAGTGATATTTTCTGGGTTAAAAAAAAAACGGCCATGGCTTTCCTTCTATGCGGGTTTTGTTTGTTTTGTTTATCTGTAGACGTCTTCTTGCATTATGCTCATATCTATGCAAATTTTCTTTATGTCTCACAAGTTATATTCAACTGCTAACTTTTTCCAATCTCCTTGCATGATTCATCACTTGCTGGAAAATGGATATGAAAATTTCTGGTTTCTTTTTTTCTTATCCTGAAGCCACCATGAATAAGCTTACTAGACTGGAGGCACTAGTTTTTTCATGCCGCTATGTGAAAGGTCTTTTGCTGTATACTTTCACCATGATGGTCTTGCTGAACTGAGAAGTTCAAGCCGTGATGAGACTATTTTGTATCTTGCTGAGAGGAATTCATTGGTATACCAAAAGATTCAACAGGACAAGTTTCTTGAGATTGACTAGAGCAAGAAGAGGCTTTGCAACATATAGTTGTTATATGAATCAATATTCCATTGTCCTTCAGAACCGATATGCCTGGAATCAGAGACCTTTTCCTCTGCATGTTTTGTTTATGAGTGTATTGCTTGAAGTAGAAGTAACTGTAACTTCTTGTTTTAAAGCCATGTCGTATTCTTGTGATGCTTCTGACAGCTCCTTACCAACCTCAACAATAGGTTTGTGTGGCTTACATCCTATCTTAGGAATTGTGTAATAACTTTCTTGCTCAGCTCTATTTTGAATTTCAGAATTTCTGATGGATGTTTGTGCAGGCTGTTTGATATTGAGTTCTGGAAGCACTGAATAACCCTCTTTTAAAAAATTTATCGATGCTTTAACCCACACTTTTCACTTTTGATATTATCAAGCAGTAGCCCTGCTTGCATCAGCAATATGGTTACAATCTTTATCAATTTCACAACAGTCTGCATTGAAAACTAAAGTGCATCCTCGATCACACATTCAACTCGCAATATATTATGTTTCAGACCACCTGCATAAAAACCATTTTCAACTTTGGTTTCACCATCATCCAAAATAAGTGTAGTTTTGCCTTTAATTTTTTGTAGATGCATTATCTTCAAATTTTACTGTAGCTCCATTAGTCCTTGTGAAATGTTGAAACATGCTCTTGTCTTCAGTTCTGTTGCTCTTATAGCATTACACTCTCAGTTTTTAGATTTGCCTGTAATGCAAAAGCCATTTCTTGCTAGACTTTGTGAATTCTATATCATTTTGCTTGCTGGAATGTTTCCTAATTGGATTTTTTTGCTTTACTGCTTTATGCTTTGCTCAGATGTTCATAACTGTGATGTTATTACCTGTTCATCATGCAAGCTTAGTGATTTTATTAAGGCATCTTGATATCATTTAGATGATTTATATTCTTGACACAAACTTATCACTTTTCTCCTCTTTACTTAATTGTTGCTCATGAACTTTGGATGTCTTATTTTTTATTTGTTACCATGAGCATATTTTCCTTCCAAGTCGATTCTGAAAGATTGCAGTAAACTGTAAGTTTTCAGACTGATGTAAATCTGCCCTTTTGATAGTCCGTATTGTTCTTTCAATCAGTTTTGATGTTCCAATCTCTTATAAGCATGCCGGGCTCAATAACCATTGTGGGAGCCTACGGTTATATCTGTGTACTTGTTAAGAGTTTGGATGCTGCACAGGAAACAAACATGTTAGGAAAAATAGATCAGGAATTTTTTATGATTTTTAGATGTAAATGCATGTGCGGGGTAAAGGTTGAGCTTGTTGGTCGTTGCTTAGATCATTTTGATCTAACTCATTTTTTGCATCTGTAGGGTATTGAATGGGAGCATGTAAAGACGGGACAAAAGAAGAAGCAAGTGTGTGGGCAACCAGCGACAAGCCAGTCATTCCAAGCAATGGCTGGCACCTATGAACCCTTTACTTTTACATTATTTCATCTTTGTACTTGCATTTACATGTAAAAGTCTGATTCTGATGTATTTTTTCTTATTGGTTAGTTTCACGGCATGTGTGAAACACTATGGACTTTTGATAAATGAACTTACATTTTCAGAAAACATGTTGTATTTGTTTTATACATTGCCTTTTTTTTTATGCTTTCGCCATAAAATGTAATTCATAATCCATAAAAAATAAAATATCGAGTGTGGAGAAATAAGTTATGTCAGCAACACGACCTTTCTTTTTGGACTGATAGGTCAAAAGGAACACAAGTACCTTCTCCCAAACTCCCAAAAAATTGCATTTGCAATGCAAGAAATGACCTTAAGTAAACCAAATTAGGTTTAGGGTTAGGAATACATTTTAGAATATGCCATTTGGCATCCATTGCTAGAGTAGAAGGTTCTATAAGACATGCTAGAAGTCAGTGCAAAATTTGAAGAATCCAGAGATGGTATTCCAACTTCTGACAGGTATAACTTTTGATTGGAGACTCCGATTGACGAACTGTTTACATTTTTGAAAAGCTCTTTAGCCTTATGGAACAGCCTTGCTCATACCCCATTTTTTCGCGCCCGTACGAGGCTGTTTAGTGCGACAAATTTGACTTTGAATCGTTCTTAGGGGGTCTCTAGATAATTTAAGACTGCAATAACTTTCAAATCGTAAAGCCTTTGGCCTGAGTCTTTTTCTGGAATGTTTTAAATTACAATTACAATCATCCCTCCAACTTACACCCTCTAACTCATCATAACTATGGCTCCATTACAAAATAACCTATATTTTGCACTAGCACATCCCGAGGTGTTCAAAAACACTAACCTTGAAAACCAATAGTGAAAATATGAGAGGTGGCATATCTATTTGGCCCAAATGGGTATCCAGAAATACAAACACATTAAATAGAAACTAACACTAAGCATAGTTTTGGGTGATACAGGATTCTCGTTACACCACTGGATGCTCTTGCATCCTAAAAACAATAAGGTAGACCTCCAACAACAAATGGAAGATTGATAGATACAACGCCAATGGAGGCAAATTTCGGCAAATAAATTTCGTTTATGACCATTTGCATATACCTCAAATACCCAGATGAGAGAAATTTTTAGTTGTAGGTGTTTGGTGAGATAGAATATAAAACTTAAAGCACAGGTTCACAAGTAATGACACTAGAATGCAAACTGAAATATTTAGAAATGCTATTACAAACTGGAGAAGGCGCTAAGGTGCCTTCATAAAGATTTAAAAAAAAAAAATTTCTTAGAAAATGCAACTTATATTGATATGGTGGCATACGTGTGTATAGCAAAAAGACTCCTTGTAAACAAAGAATAATGATAATAGAAAAATGAGGGCTTGAGTTGTAAAATGACCACAATGGCAAGCAGGGTTAGCATAATAATCGAAATAAAAGAAGAAATGCTTTGATTCGACACGACTAATAATCACTTCCTTGCCAAATATCAAATACCTGCAAGGAATTCTTATAAATGGCGAGTTAAATAAGTAAGAAAGGCAATGAATCCCTGCAAAGTTGGTGCCCAGAACATAAATGAACACTCAAAGTGTTTCAAATCCCATAAATTCTTATGTAAAACTCTGACGTTGATAGGAATAGAAAGCCTTACAATGGTCGAAAAGGCATGGAGTGGTGGTTGTAAGAGGAGCACATAACCCTAATCTTCATTATTTTCTTCCCTTCAACGTTTTCCAGAATGTACGAATGATGCAATTAAAGAAGACTTGTTTGGTTTTAGGGTTCATATTCCAAACGCATGAAGAGAAAATTGCCATGTAGCGCATCTCCTATCCAATCCTCACGCTTCATGTTGAAAACTTATCTTATTATTTTTGGGTTTGAATTGGTTTAGCCTTTCAAAATTTTCAAGGGTCGGTTTAAAAGGTTAGGTTTATTTACATCTAGTAACTTCATCATGAATCAACTAAGTATTTTGTGTTAGATTTAATCAATGTAAATTTTAATTTTCTAGTTATTATTATTAGTAATGTGTTCAATTTCAAATTGTAATTATTGTTTAACTTAATTGATGCTTTATAAATCAATTAGTTAATACCAAAATATAGGAGATGCATTATTGATAGATTTTTGAAAAGGTAAGAGACTTAAAGGTGGTCGAGTCATGATCTAGAAAGAAGCCTAGTGGAGTCACGTTGGAAATAAGTAAAAGTCTGTTGCCCCACTTTTCAGCATATACAAGTTTTGCAAAGTGGAAAGTAAACTGAAGTCACGATTTGTCAAGTTGGGTCAATAGGTCTTTCTTCTTTAGGTGCTGAGTTTCTCCATCGGGTTTTCATTTTTTCGCTTCTCCCGTATCACATATGGCCTGGGTGGGTATTTTCTTCATTGTCATGAGTCTTAGGGTTAGTTTAGAGCCATCCTCGATGGAGATTCTCGATTTGTGCTACATCATTCGATTTTCCTGCAGCCCATTTAATCTGGAATTAAAGAAAATAGCATCGGCGGAAAATCAAGTTTTGGCTTCTCCTCGGCGGGTTTTCACACCCCAAAGGCAAATATCCGCAAGATTGGTAAATGCTATTGGTAAGCTTCATCGAAGTAGAGTGAATCATGCTAAGAAAAGATCGTTTAATTGATGTCATGATTTCACAGCGAGAGCCATTTTAAACTTGGAAAATGATCGGGATAAACATTGGCGGAAAACCAGAAAAGAGCTTCTTCGTAGCGGACTTCGAAGTCAGTTCTCAGTTTTCCGAAGATATATATGTAAAGGAATTGAGAAAGCCAATGGGCCCCACCCCTCACTTTCGAAGTCAGCTTCGTATTTTTCGAAAGCTTAAAATGAAGTGAATAGAGAAAAGGAAGTAAACAATGGCTTTGGCGGAAAAACAAGTTTCCTCTTTTTCATTGCGGGTTTTCGCACCCAGAAGGTGAAACTCTGCAACAATCTATAAATGCTATCCACAGGCTGAAACAGGGAAAGAATAAGAAGTGTCGGAAAACTCAGAAAGAACTTCTCTTTTGGCGGACTTCGTACCTCAAAGACAAATTTCCGCAAAAGCCCAAATAGAGAAGTAAAGTAACTAAACGGGCCCCATTTTTCTTGCGAAGCTTCTCTTATATTCCCCGAAGGTTTAAATAAGGTACTTAAGGCAGCAAGGTAAAAGTGAAAGCTTAAAAGGAAAATTGGAAATCTGTTTCTCCGCTGCGGGTTTTTCTACCCTCGAAGGCCATTTTTCGCATTTCAAAGAAAGTCATTTCTGCAAGCATGGTAAGTATGCGATTTGGTTGCAGATTATTTTGGGTGAGTAAATTGAAGCAAATCAGTGGACTGATTAGGTTTTTGCAAGCAGAATTGACCTAAGCGGATTTTGCCCACGGAAGTACTCCGTTCTTGTCTTTTCGAAAGATGAATGAAACAAGAAGTAAATAGGTAATTAATAAGAGTTACGGTTGAGCCAACGGAAACAGTGAAAAGACAAAGATAAATCCATTAGAACCTCTGCATCCACCAATCCAACAGATTAATTTCGCTCGTGTGGCACGATTTATGAAATTCAACGGGCAAATCTAGGTTATTTTATAAAGAGGGAAGTAACAGATTTTCAAACTCCCGTTTCACTGTTATAATGTTGTACTAAATAGTGCTTTCAAGTATTTGTCAAATTACAGAGTTCGCCCCTTGTATCAATTGCAATTGTTCGAGCTGTTGCTATCATACATCATAGAAAATGGCAACAAGATTCGCGAGTTTCGATAGTTTGGGTGGAATTAGGTCGGAGTGGTCGACTTTCACGGATACTTCACTCCGCTTCTATGATATGCAAGACTTTCAAAGGAGGTTAAGAGCAGAGCCAATTTATCCCATAACGAAAAAACTTTGGGGAAGCGGTTTAGTTGAAGCAGCTGGGTTCCTTGTAGCAGTACAAGCCCCGGAGTTGATTCTAGAATGTATCAATCGTTACAACCCGGATACAAGGCAGATTCTATTGCCTGATCAGATAGTGTTAATTTCAATCAATCGACAATCAGTAGTGAATTGCTTGCGGATTCCAGAACGGGAGGAGTTCTCTAATTTGATGATGAGTGGAGCCATGTCCGAGTACTCTTTGAAGAAGATGGTTTGGAGGAAGGAAATCATGCAGTCTTGGTTTTAGAAGCCAAGGGGAGCTAAGAGTAAAGTCCCTAAAACTCTTTTCGGCACGGACCTCAAACTAGAAATTGTTGACATTTTGGTTCTATTGCATCGACTCAAAGGTGAGGTAGAAGCTTTTAATTTCGTAGAACAATACTTCTTTCTGGTGCAAGTTATTTGCTTAGACACACAGTATATTGATTGGGCGCATGAGGTCAGTGAACAGCTTTCTAGGGCTCTCAGTGCAGCTAAGTTTTATAATTCTTTTATATGTCCTCATTCTTGATATATATGTTGGCTTCTCTTCAATTGTGGCCGAGACTTCCTAGAATTGCTGATTTCCCTGACAATGTAAAAAGTTATGAGTTTTATTCATGCTTGCAATTACAGAATAGTTATGCAGAATACATCTGGGTAAATGATGCATTCACCATGAGGATTTGCAGAGAACTACAGGGATGCTCGGAGTGGAGATTCAGTCTAGAAGCGACGGCGGTCATTAGCGAATTTGGCAGTTACTTCATCCAGTTCTCATCATTTTCTTATTTGCATTTTGCAGCGTTCGATGAATTTCCACTGAAGCTGCCCAAGTATCCAGATGATATGATCGTGCTCGTGGAGATCGTGAGGCAAGCAGTACAAGTGAACGTGTTGAGCGCCAGTTTGAAGAAGAAAGGGTATGAATTCCCTATAAAAGTTGGAGCATACAGTTGCGAAACCAGATCAGATGCAAAGAATATACTCAAAGCATTTGAGAGTAAATACAAATTGGAAGAGTATGAAGCAGTAAGGCTCCTGTTTGACCCTAATGGATATGCCAGGGATGTGCTCCAGATTGGAAGCGTGATCAAACATGTAACAACCATGGAAGATTATTGGGCAGATTGTAAGGATGAGCTGGAGAGCCGAGACCGCGCCTTTGCCAGATTTACAATTGATCAAATAAAGACATATGGAATAAGTTTAGATGTGGAAGGGCTGGAGGATGACGGTCAAAATATGTACAGTAATACATATTCGACAAAATTGAGGAATACTCCCGTTAGCTCTGAACCATATGTTGACATAGAAGAAAATTTTGATGTCATGATGGCAAGAATTATCAAAAGAACTGGGAAGTGGGTTGAATGGACAGCTAAGAAAGGCTGAAGCAAGAGCAAAGCTACTCAAGCTTCTCCAGCCGCAGCTACTCCTACTTCATCTCAAAGTGCCACTCCCAGTGCTACTGCCACGGCTGCTCAAAGACCAGCCCAATCTGCGGGAGGAGGTGATCAACCCCTAGAGAAGCATGTTCCAATAGCCCCAACCTGTCAAGGTGGATCGCTACCAGTCATTGGAATTCAAGCTGAAGCTGAGAAGGGAACGGAAGAGCAGAAAGATGGATCCCCTGCTCCAGTCTCACCTCTACACGCTGCTTTGCCCCCATCTCCCCAAGCTTCTCCAACTCCATCTCCTCATGTCGCCCCTGTCTTATCCCCTCATCGTAGCGCTACACCATCTGTAAGTGCTCCCCTTCTAAAGTCCATTGGTTCTCCTATTCAAATAGTTGAGGACGGAGATGATAAAAGTAGTAGTAGCGAATCTACTGATTCGGATGAAGTTGCAAAGAAAGCCCAAAAAGAAGAGAAAGCTCCAGGTTCATCTCGGCTTCTTTCTTGGGATCCAAAGACCCCCTTTTCTGCAACTACAACAACAACGACTCCAGTGAATGTTCAGCATTGAGTCACTTGGAACAGCTTCCAAAGTGATTAGTACAGAATCTTGGCTCGAGGATACTTTGGAAAAGAAGAGAAAAAGGAAAGATGAAGGTTTTCCTTCGAAAGATGTTGTATCCCAAGTGGTTCGCTCAGGATCTGCCATGGTGAAAGCTAAGAAGCAGAAGACTTTGTCAATTCTAGGACAAGATCCGGAAATAGGGCACTTAACTCTGGAGGTAGCGAAACCAAACAAGGCAGGGTGAATTGAAGATATGACGCCAGAAGACTTCACTCTGCATTCAATTGATCTCGAAGAAGCTAGGCATGATACAAAAGTAGGCCTATGGAGACCGAGTAACGAAGTGATAGAGGAACAATTGGAGGATCTCAAATTGTCAAAAATCAGAATGAAAGCAGAGATTGAGGAATTAAAAAGATTCATTAGGCAACTAGTTGTTCCATTGGCAACCATTACTGGTGTGCCTGCTACTGAGAACCCTACTGCAGAAGAAGTGCAAGCCTTCATCTCACAACTCCAAAAGGATAGACATTTTGGCCAGATCGGAAAGGAATGGATTGAGAAGCTCAGTACAGATGGAGCTGTTCTAATTGATCAGATTGGAAATGTTATCCTTCGGTTAGAAATTGAGAAGGATAATATCACTTCTAATCATAACACTTTAGCTGCAGAAAAGGCAAGGTGTGAGGAATGTGTTTCTCTCCTAAATATGGTCATTCAAATGAAGGCAAAAGAGGCAATCAAAGAAAATATTTTGAAAAAGGGGACCGAGCCTCTGTTCGAATGGCTTCAGAACATGCAGTTCAAGCAAGAAATGATTCAAGAGGCAGAGGAAGGACTCAAAGAAACAAAGGAAAAGGTGAAGAAGATCCAAAACAGAGCATTTGAGCTCATGCAAGGGTTACACATAGATCCACAAAGTAGCGAGCAAGGAAAGGCTCTCATTGGGATAGAGGTAATGAAGGATAACTTCTCTACATACTTGAATAATCTATCTGGGATGATTTCAAGCAGTCAAAATAGAGTGGTAGAATTGCAAACACTCGGCGGATGCGTCTATGTGGCTGCTAGAGAGTTGACAACTCAGCTGGGTGCAGTAAAGGAATTGGCTTAGGAGCATTCAAAGTGGCTCTTAAGATTCACCAATGTACATTTGCCTAGTCACAAGGAGATGATCCCAGTTATAGTGGCTTCCTGAACATATAGGGCAAAAACTGAAAAGGAAAGAAGTCTAAATGACTTATTCAATACTCCTTTTCTGTTTTCTGATGTAAATGTTATAAATTTTTGTAAATTTTTGAAATTCGACAAACTGGCATCTTTCCATTTGTCATCTGAGAAGATGAACCGATTGATATTCCTATTGTAACGGTCATCTCTCAAATCCTATATGTATGAAATTTAATGGTTAATCAAAGGTCGGCAAATTTTTGGTGTGAGATGCTTTTTGTTGCAGAAACAATTGAGAGTACTCAATATCAATTATTTTTTGTTTCGTAGAATTGTTGAAATTAGTGTTTTCCTCAGATGTTTGGAATGGGAACGAGGAATAAACAGAGTTTTACTTCTCTTGTTCACAATACAGTGAGTGAATGTAATAAGCATTGTTATTGTTCATTCAAAGAGGAAACTTTAGTATAATTAATTAATAGCCGTAGCTTAGCTTCAAGTTTTCGTAGTTAGATATCTGAAGGTTTTGTGAATTCATAAGATTGTGAATACACAAAAACAATTAGATGCTTAGAACTCAAACTCGCCTGAGTTAGGTCTTGTCTAAGTCTAACTTGGTTACACCTCTACTGTTCTCGGGTCAAGAACATACCTCAAATTAGATAGGAAGAATAAACATAATTCATTGAAGATTATTCATATAGGGAGCTGTACCTACCAATTCAGAGAAAAGCCGGTAACCATAAGATGGCTTTTCAACTGTTGTGAATAGATATTGTTCGTAATCTGGGCATTAAGGGTCATAATTTCACGAAAGATAAAAGAACAAATCTGTTTACCAACAAAGTCTCCATGTTGATTAAGTCTCCTTAATAGGAGTATTGATTTCAAACTGGTGCCATGTGTAATAGATTTCCCTAAGACCTTCAATTGAAGTTGAAATCATTAAGGTGTCTTTAAGAGAGTTTTGAGTCATTTTTGGAGAGTCTCTTGGAACCTTTTGACTTGTCATCATGGGTGTTTTGTGGAAGAGCAGTTTGATGGTTTACAAACATTGTTGGAAGCATTTTGAAGACCTATTTTCAAGGGTTCTAGTTTCCATTCGACCTAGGGTGTTTCCACGTTTGGAGGAGCAATTATTGAGCAGTTGAGGGCAGTTGAGGGCTACTTGGATATAATCTATCATTTGTACTTCATTTTTCATTTAGGGATAAAGAGCCTTTGGTTATTTTTTTCGTATTGTACTTTTTCTGTCACTATTTTAGTGGATTTGATGTTTTAGAAGCCTTTGAGAGCAAATACAAATAGATTTTGCCTATTTTGGCTACTCTTTTCTATTTGCATCATTGTGATTGATGTTTATTTTCTGATTTTTCTTGAAAATCTTAAAGCTTATGTCTCATTTCTGCACCTATTAGAGTTCGTGAATTAATTGTATAGGTCATAGGTTGTGTAGATTATTAAAGATATATTGATTGTCATCCCTTCAGTTTAGATTCATTCAAGGCTTCATATGAAACATTTTTATGCAGAAAATTTCAATCGAAGTTGTGTTATACAAGCTATTTAAGGTTCACTTATTGTGTTGTTTAAATATCAGTTCCTTCATAATATTTTGGCCTACCACTTTACTCTTGGTTTTCCAAAGTTTCATTACACTTTTATTCCTTTTCCTACCAAGTTTCATTGGTTTTTATTAGTTAGGTGATTCTGCTTATTATATTTAATAGGAACCGACCTAGCATCCAGAGTTATAGTCAAAATAAAGGATACCTACACCTTTGATTGATCCCATGTCCTCCAGAAATTCTAAGTGTTTAGATGCTTATAACAAGGTGTAATTTATGGAGTTAACAATAAGGACTTTGAAGATGGGATATATGTAGTGTTACACAGGGATTCACACCCCCCTCTTAAACCTTGGAGTACTCGTCCCGGAGACGTCCCCGCACCAGGTACTCACGTACCCAAGTACCCCCACCTCCGCCATTCTGCAACCATGCTGCCACTAGCATGGGGACTTGGATTTCTATTTGACTTTTGTTTTTAAATTTTACTATTGGGTATGTAATATGTTACTGTGTTGAATGTTCAGTGGTTCTAGTTCATGTTGCAATTTAGCTATGTTCAATTATTTTAATTTGGTATGTTCTACTGAAAAATCATTTTATAACAAGCATTGAAGTTCTATATGTATACTATACAACACTCCTCCCTGCCTTGTCCTCCCCTTGCCATTGTCCCCTGGCCGTTGCGAAAATGAGGCCCATTTACCCCCATCCTAGAAACTTGTTTCGATGTCTTTCCGTACCAACGTACCATAGTACTGGGGTAACATTGGATATATGAGAAAATTGGTTTTCCAACCAAGTGTCCTAGAGAATTGCGAACATTGGGAAGTGTTCAATGATGATACACAAATCATAAATTTCCTTGAATCCAAGGAAAATTTTGATGAGCTATACTTTGAAGGAAGCAAAAATTCGCAAATGATGTTATCTCTGATGAAGATCCTGACACTAGTTAGGAAGTTATGCAACTAAAAGGAAATAAGATCCTCAAAGGTCTCATCTCTTTATAAAAAACTATTTGACAAACATGATAGATATGTCAAAGAACAATATAAGATTAGGACAAGTTATTTGGGACAATATGAAAAATACAATAGTGGGACTGAAGGA
This sequence comes from Cupressus sempervirens, assembly GCA_028749045.1. Lineage (NCBI taxonomy): Eukaryota > Viridiplantae > Streptophyta > Pinopsida > Cupressales > Cupressaceae > Cupressus > Cupressus sempervirens. The sequence goes on from CM053792.1 coordinate 812,057,433, forward strand.
GATCCTAGGCTGATTCACATTTGTAACTGGTGCACTGATGAAGAGGAGAAATTTATAACATTTCTTTCTAAATACAAGGATGTATTGGTTTAGTCCTATGAAAATCTGAAGTCTTTCTGTCCTATGGAAGTCTAACGTGACATTCCTCTAAAGTTTGGCTTAGTTCCTTTTAGTAAAAAACAGATGCAATATAATCCACAGATTTTGGGAACTGTCCTTTTTGAAATTCAAAAGATGCTAGAGGTGGGCATTATTTTTCCTATCCATCATTCATCATAGGTAGCTAATATAGTTTTTGTTTGAAAGAAGAATGGAGAAATCCATGTGTGGATTTTCACAATTTAAATAAGTTATCTCTCAAGGAAAACTACCCACCGCCAACTATGGATCAAGGTCTACAAAGTGTCATTGGTTTAGAGATGCTATCTATGCTTGATGGCTTTTTGGGCTACAATCACTATGAGGTTTGAGAAGATGATCAATATAAGACCGCATCTACTACCCCATGGGACACATTTGCATACCGTCGAATGCCTTTCGGTCTTATCAATTTCGGAGCAACATTTCAGTGTGTAATGGATCTTTCTTTCAAAGGACTCATCAATGAAAGCATCATTGTGTATTTGGATGATTTGACTATTTTCTCCAAAACATGTTAGGATCATTTCTATCATGTCTGACAAGTCTTGGAGTGATGTAGATGACATGGCATGTCATTGAATACTGGCAAATCAGTTTTTTGTATGATGGAAAGGAAGTTGTTAGGACACATTGTGTCCAAAGAGGGTATCGAAATTGATCCAGACAGGCTGTAGGCAATTCAAGGCTTATCTTTGCCATCAAGACAAGAAGCAGTTTACTCCTTAAGAAAGATGAATTTATTACAAAGATTTGTTCTTGATTTTGTTGAAAAGAATTGTCATATCATTGATATGATGAAAGGAAAAAAATGCCGATTGAAGAAGGGAGGACAACATTTGTAGAGATAAAAATGTGATAGCACATGCACTAGTGCTAGTTTTCCCTAATTATTCAAAGACCTTTATTATGTATAGTTATGCTTCTTAGCTTACCATTTGTGCTATCCAAACATAGAAGAATGATGAAGGCATTGAATCACTCATTTCATTCACGATTTTCCATTTGAAGACTCATAAGTTGAAATACAGTTAGATGGAGAAACATGCTTACATTGTGGTCAAAGCAGTGAAGCATTTCTGGTTTTACATCTTGAACTCGCATGTCATAGTTCTTGTTCCAGCAATGAAGGGTGCTCCCCATAATACCATAAACACATAATAGAAACAAAGGAACAACAAAAAATGTGAGAACAAAATATGGACTTCTTATTATTGCCGCAAATGCGGAATTAAAAAATTCACAAGTACAATATGCTAATCCACATGGACACCTTCATTATAGTAATTTGCAAGAGTAAGCTGTGAACTACCACCCACAGTTGTCCTAGACAATGTTCGGGCCTTTCTTAAATAGGCAATTTTATGCCGCTTGAGAAGGTTTTAGATATTGAAACTTAATACCTATGGCCAATAGACCCTAACATCTTTGACATTTATTTTGGAAATTTTGGGTAGCCCAACTTCGGAAGGCCATAACTCTCGAACCGTTGCTTTGATTGACCATTATAACAACTTTTTAGAAACGCCAGATCGTGATCTACAGGCTCGAAATGGTGCTAGTGCCTTTCCATCAAGTATTCGGACCTCATTCGGGGCCTCCAAGGCCTCAACTGAGCTCAAAGATTTTTCTCCAAAATTTTCAACCAAAAATCCGCAATAACTCTGATACTTAAGCTGAAGTAGTGAGATTTTTATGGTACGCTTATAATTCTAAAATGAACTTTCATGTAGAAAATTAGAACATTCTAAGTTTGTATGACAAACTTATTGAACATAGCAAGTTCCCAGAAATAGGAATCCCCCCCATCTACCAGTCTTTATTAAAATAGAAAACGTTGAAAATAAAAACATTTTTGGGTGATACAAGATTGCTCTTACACCCAAGATGCTTCTGCATCATCCAGACACTAATATAAAGACTATTTTTTACAAAACGACAATTTTGTACGAAAAGAGGAAACTGGATGCTAAGATCCAGGAACACAATATGGAGATAAAATCTACCAATTTGGTTAGTGGTAAGGGATTTTGTCAGCTCACAACTGAAAATGTACCTTTACAAGTAGAGAATGAGAATTCCCTTTCTCTTCCTACTGTTCTATTTGTTAGTACTACGGATGAGTGGTATTCCAATATGGCTCATTAGCTGACTTATGGTGAATTCCCCCCGTATTTGTCATACAAATAGCGAAGGTTTCTCAAGTTAAAGGCTGCTGATTTTATTCTATAGGAGAATTGGCTTTACAAGCATTGAATAGATGGAACTTTTTTGCGCTGCATAGATAAATTTCAACAAGTTCGGATTCCAAAATGTTTTCATAATTAAGCTTATGGAGGACACTTCTGTTAGTGTTGTTTTTTATTTTTCCTATTTTGCTAGGTTTTTCTTACACTTTTAATAATTTCGCTTAGGTTAATAAAGCATGTCTTATTAGGTGAATGGTTGTGAGGTGTCACCTTCCTACATGTGAGCATCCATTAGCTATCTTGTTAAGATACGTTGCTATCTTTAGTCCGATAGATGGTTGCTCCTCATTGGTTGGTGTTGCCACCTCCTCCCTCTTCCTAGCCTATATAAGCATGCTACCTGGCTTGTATTTGCATCTCTTGTTTTTGCATCCTTTTAATGCTATTTTGCTTCCAGCATTTGCATTACTCTCTTGGAGACTAACTCTATGATGCTATTTTGATTTTGTATCATTTGCATTCATAGTTTAGATATTTACTCTTTGCACTAGTTTTCTGGGTTATTAATCTTATCAGATTCTAACAACTTCGTTGTCTTGCATTTTGTCACCACAAAATGTAGTAATATTACAAAACTTTTTCAACTTAGTTTTGCATTTCTCTTAGATTAATTGATTATTTAGTTAGCCCACATTGATAAATCAATGAAACCCAATTGGTATAATAAATCCTTTTACTAAAGGCTTTTGTCAAGTCTTTTCTTTTTTCATTTTATTAAGCCTATTGATGATTTTTGAAGCCTTCAACGTTCATTTTGCGCATTTTTGAGTGTGTTTCTTTTCTTTTGGTCTTTTTGTTTTGTTCAACATCTTGCTTTCAGTTTTCCCTTTGATTCGTTATATCTTAGGGCTTAATCGAATTTGGCAGTCAAAAGATATGACCATTTAAGTGCCCAAAAGGTGGACCCTCCACATGTAATTGCATAATTTAAAATATCATGTTATATTTTAATGTTGACATTCACTTTTCTAAAAATATAACATAAATTTTCTTTCTGTTATGTTCTCAAGTTACTTTATCACTTAAAGTTATCACTAAGTGACTATAGAGCACTTTATGTTATATTTTCATGTTGAGTTGCATTTTAATTTTTTATTTAAAAATGACTTTATTAACTATAAAGTTTGATTAAATTTGAGTTACTTCGTGTTTTATTTCAAAACATTTAAGTTAAATATTGATTTTTGAATTATATTTGCACATACTGTATTAAACTATATCATTTAAATGTTATTTTTGATGCAAGCAAGTGATATTTCCTCAAAACTCAATTAAATAGGTGCTTGATTAGTCTTGTAAGTTGTGCAAATTCAACTTACATGTCTTTTACAAGTTTACATGTAAACGGCTTCCTAGAGTGCAATTTGACTTTTTAAAACATGTAAATGTAGTTATAGTCCACAATTTTTCCTTCCAAGGCCAAAATTGCTCAAAGCATATTGCATGATGCATAGTTTTAAAATATGTAATCGAGGATGGAGACTGTGATTTGCATTGTTTGTTATATGTATGCATTTTAAAACATGCAAGAGCAAATGTAGAATGCGATTTCCTTTCTTTCCCAAGAATGCATCTATTTTAAAACATGTAAAGGCTCCAATGGACTGCAATTTGGCTTTTCAACACATGCATATATTATTGGAGACCATGATTTTGCATTCCCAAGCCAAAAATGGCTCTAATACATGCATTTTTAGGGTACATTTTTGCTAAAAATGCCCAGAAAATTGGGTTTTTATCCACATTTTTGCATTTGGATCAATGTTTTAGCATTTAGGGAAGACGCTTTTGCATTTACAAGTAAAAAAATGACCAAAATATATGTATTTTTAGGGCAGGTTTTTGCTAAAAATGTCCAGAAAATGGCATTTCTAGCCCATGTGTTTCGATCTAGAGGGAATACTTTTGAGTTTTAATGCATATTAATGCGTTTGAAATCCACATTTTTGACCTTTTCATGCAAAAACGACCCATACTTATGCATCTACAGGGCACATTTTTGCCCAAAAACATCCCACATACATGAGTTTCTAAAAATCATTTTACACTTAGAGGTTTTAAGAATCACGTTTTTTGCATCTACATGTAAAAACATGTCATGCATTGACCAAGAAAGATCACATTTGCAAGCAGTGAAAATGTCATTCATTGAAACCTACAAACCTTCCACATTTGGCTCTTTGAGCTCAAACTAAGTAGAAGATTTCAACTTTGCTTGTTTATTCTTGCCTATTTTGCTATTATATTGCATGTTTTGGCTCATTTTGTGTATTTTTTTAAAGGCATGCCATTTATTTTGCAGTTTTTCTTTAAATAAATTGAAATCTTCTCATTACAATACTAGAGAATCTTTGAAACTCTAGAAACTAAATTAATGTAAAGAAAGATTTTGGAGTTTGTCGAGTTTGAGTCAAAAGCAAGAGGTTTGTTTTTCTTTTGTTTGAGTTTTTGTAAATATTGTGTTGCTTGTTTTGGTTCCATTTTGGAAGAAAGTTGAAAAATTCTACCCAAGAATGCAAGTGCATACTGGTGGAACCCAATATTCTACAAACATTTGTTCACCTTCTTGCTTGCTTTCATTACTTACCTTTTCTATGTTCTAGATAGTTTTTGTGATCAAGATAAGGAATCACTTATTGCATCTCTTTGTGTTTTGATAGAAATTGGCTATTTATTACCCAAAACAAAGAAACTTGTTGCAAAATTGCACTTTTAGGATTAACTCATGTGGAACTATCCATTGATCAATCAAGGTTTTTTTCTTGTTAGAATTCATGAAGATATTATCGTTTTTAAGATTATTGCTATAGCTACAACAATGAGGGATCAAACATTGGGGTACCTTGCAGCAATTGCAGTTTCGACAACTTGAAGTCCACTATTATGTCACTATAGTATATAGCGATCGGGTTCATTGTTGTACGAGGAAGGTTCATTGTTGACATAGCGATAAGCGATAGAAATGATTTATCGCTATACTCTATAGAAATGCACATCATCGACGAGTGAAGGAGATACAATTTTAATATGTCGATGAGCGATAAGTCTTCATATATCATTGTATGTTACAACGATCATAGTCTATCATTGAGAGGTGAGAGCACAAAACTGATATAGCAATTAGCAATGAAACTTGGAGATCACTGAAGCTCGTAGCAATTATCGCTAATCGAGGAGACAAGAAGTTAGCCTTGGCGATCAGCGATGAGAAAGAGGTTATCGTTGTGACACATAGCGATTATCGCTCATCGAAAAGGCAAGGATTCGGATACAATGATTAGCAATAAAGGAAGGTCATCGCTATGTCTTATAGCGATCATCGTTGATCGAAGTATTGTAAAATGGCTTTCGTGATGAGCGATAAGGCTTGGCGATCACTATAGGATACAATGATGGATGGTTATATTATTGAATAGGCATGATTGTAATCTATGATGATAAAGTTAAAAGTGATCGCTGGTCGCATTTTTTGCAATGGATATATAGCAATCAACGATGAGTTGCGGGATATCGCTATATGTTATAGTGATATTTCATGTCAAAACAAAGACTAAGATTTAATATCGCCATACCTAATAGCGAGAAGGAATATGGGAGATCGCGGTTGTAATATCCCCATCATAAAATAGATTATTAATCAAACTATTGTTAATGGGTCGATTGATTTAATATATCTCATACCCATTTTTGTTTTTTTTCTATAGTTTCTGTTGCCGTCGGTTATCTTTGTACACCCATGGAAAATTTTCCCTGATGGGTATTTAAACATTGCTTGTAGGTAGCCATTAGGTATGCAATTTGGATTATTTTCTCTGTACTGTGAAGTCCTATTGCAGTTCTCTATTGTTCGCCATTTTGAAAGTGAAAGACCTTCCCTATTTGGTTTATCCGATTTCAATGGGACTTAACTCTCACCCTATTGTGTCGTCTGTAACACTTCGCTTGGATCTGGCAAATCAAAGCATCATCTTTTGACATATATTAATTCAAGGTTTTTTGTGTTCAAATCTCCATTCTTGTTTGACATTATCTGATGAATTTAGGGTTAATAGTTTAAGGTACAGGACTAAACCATTTCCCCTTTGTACCACTCAGTACAATTTCCGTCTCTAACATCACTCCCTCGTATGGCCATTCTCACCACCATCCTACCATCACCGTACCTTATCCCACATCCTGTCGTACGACCTCCACCTTGTACTGTATGGACTCATCCGTACTTCCTTTGCACATCTCTCCCCTCTCCACCGTATGACCTACTTCCAACATAGTCTCCTCCATCGTATGGGCCCCATTCAGGAACACACAGACAACCATTCATATCAAATAATTCGCTCACTGTGTTTTAGACACTGCATTGCTTGTACAGAACACTATAGTGGTATCAGAGCTTCGATCCTGCCAGCCTGTGGATAGTGAAAGAGAATTTATAGTTGGAAGAGAAGAACCCATTTTGTTGATATAATGGCTACCAAACCGGAACCCATAGCTATCGAACTTGTGACACTATTGAGAGTACTTGCGAGGAATCAGGCACAAATGAATGATACTCAGTGACTCGTGGAAGAGACTCTTAAGAAGTTGGCAGACAATAAAATTTTCGGAGAACAAAATGGACACAGCGCGGACTTGGTGTTGGGTAGAGCAAACCCTCATGCAACACACTCTCGACCTTCCATGTCTTTTCCCCCATAGACAAAGACACCACTCGGAGGGAAGCAAGTGACTTTTGAAGAAATGCAAGAACAATTGAGAGAAGATTGGAAGAATGCGAATTTTGAAGAAGATATATCCTACAAAGATTATGCAGATTTGAGAATGAGATATTCGGGAGGCGGAAACAGAGAATAATTTAACGATGATCTCAGGAGGAAGTTGAGTAAAGCAAGTTTGTCTCCATTTGACAGATCCAGATCCATATTTTCTTAAGCATGGGTAATGAAGGCCGATACTTACTTCCAGCTTAATCCCATGCGGAAAGAAGCAATTAAATTTGCAACATTGCACTTGGATGGAGTAGTGCACGAATGGTGGCATCACGACACCATCACACTGGGGCATGATCAAATAAATACTTATGTGGAATTCACTAAGAGATTGGTAGATTGATTTTATGGTAAAGATTCGCAAATCAATTTCAAAGATTTAGCACAGCTGAGGGTAACTGGATTGGTCAACCAGTACACTGTGGAATTTCAAAAACTCTTTTTTTTGGTCATGGATATTTCTGAAAGAAGGCGGATAGTGCCCTTCATGGATAGACTGACAGAACTACTGATAGGTTGGGCAAAGGGGTTCAATCTTGCCGCCCTATCGGAGGCCATTAAGTAGGCATGGAGTACGGCATCATCATCGACATCATCCTCGTGAAGTTACTCACATTGCAAGCCACCGGTGTTTTCGAGGGACAAAGATAATAAACCTCAAGCCAAGAAGCCGTTGTTGGACGAAGCTACTAGACAAGAGTTCTAAAGGAAGAAACTATGTTTCAACTGCAAGGGACCTTGAGAACCTAGCCATAGATGCTTCGAAAAAGGAAAGATCTATTACATTGAGATCGTATTCGATGATAAGGACGAACAAGAAGAAATACCCTCCGAAGACAACCAAAATGATTAGTTTGAACCATACGGAAAGAATTGCAGCATTCGTACAGGGTGGAGGAATTATCGTGCTAGCCGACAGCCCAAGGTGTATAGTATTTAGTGTATGGGGGACCCTTCAAGGACAAAGGGTTATGGTAATGCTCGATAGCAGAGCTACTCTAACTTCATAAACTCATCTCTGGTGAAGTGAAGAGGTCCACCTACGGAGACACATGTAGGATTTCAGGTCAAGGTTGCCGGAGGGACTCTTTTGCCCTGCACACACCTTGTTCCTCAGCTAAGTATCATAATGGAAAATCACACAATGACTTAGGATTTCTTCATAGTGGACCTGTTACCAATTTAACATACCTCCTAAATTGCTATGTTATGCTTGCCTTTATATTGAGCTAAGTGTTTTCTTAGTTATTGAGCATACATATTACAGAATGAAATGGATGCAGAAAGTAAAGTACAGAAATCAGTAAACAAGAAAATTGATCTTTTTATTCGAAATACAAGTACCAGAACAATACATTTTATGAAAATATTCAAAACTGTTTTGATAAGGTACAAAGTGTTCAAATTTTACACAGTGCTTAAATACAATGCACTCAGATACGACACAAGCATTCTCATCTCCTAACATAATATCTGAATAAACACATTGTATAAACCGAAAAGTACTGATAAGATAAAGGGAAAGGTCTCCATTGCCTGAATGGAAGAATCATTGTTCTGGATGTTAAAGAATTGAGCCGGCATATCCGTCTGGGAATAGCCCTGCAAAAATGAAAGAAGAGGAGGGTCAGTTCATATGAACTGAACAATGGAAATCTTTCTAGTTATCTCTACACTTTTGTTCCTACAACATTGTTATTCAGATAAGTATATTAAAAGATATGAAGACAAGAGGGATATCTGAAAGCAAAATAGGTTTTTATGCTAATGAGTTTGTTTCATGTGTAGATACTGGTATGAAGTTTGTTTACCGTATGGGGTAAATAGTTTAATGCATACAGACAATAGACAAGAGCATGTAACAACAACGTTTCTTTTATTATTCACATATAGGCCAAAGAGATTACATAGTGCTTCCAATGATGATTACAATGATCTCGGATGGTGTACATATACTTCTCGAAGAACCTTCCCGAAGGGGTCAGTCAGCTATATAACAGTTACCGAAGGGGTCCGTCGGCTACATAACAATTATCGACTACATGCTAATCTACCCGTCGGCTGTTTTATAATTTTATCGACATCATCCCCCCCAAAAAAAAAAGTCATCTCTAGACGACAATGCAAGACTAAAAAAAAAAAAAAATTGCACAACTAATTACATCACTACACAAATATTAGGCAGGGGGTGGGTGCTTGACGTGGTACATGTCCGTGCTCTCAGTTCACTCATATCAGCCCATAGCTTGTAGACTTGCTCTTTCCTAATCTTCAGTTCTGCTTCTACCTTCATTTGAAGCTCTTTAGCTGAATGCATCATCTCTGCAATTTCTCCCAACTCTTTCTCCTTTCCTGCTACCAGTTGTTCCTTTTTCGTTGCCAAATTTTGTAGCTGACTCTGTCTGTCTAATAGGGCTGTCCTCTCGGATTCCAAGGCTGCCCTCTCCGAGGCTAACCTGGCAGCTAACTCCTCCCGAGCCCTCTCAGTTGCTACCTGATTTGTCTGGCTCCTTCGAAGAGTGTAATACCCCTTCCTGTATAAATTCACTATCTCGTGAGTCAAATCCTCTACTCAGCTCTCCATACCAGGATCTCTCGTCGTGGCTCAGTCTTGTCGCATCTCTGGAGTCTCCACATCTGGCCATCCCCTATATGCGAATAATAAAAGGAGTGCTGGTGTTACATGTTCTTGTCTATTGTCTGTATGAATTAAACTATTTACCCCATACGGTAAACATTTGATGTTGTTGCCCAATGGACCTAGAACGAAGGCAGAGGAATGAACACTAATGCCAAATCAGCTTAACAAGGATAGAAAAAAGATAAAGGGAAAAGTCGGAATACATACTGCACAAGAAATTTTAATTTTGGCATAACAGGCCGAGCCCAGATGGAGTGCATAGGGAAAGATGAGATAAAACACAAAGCATAAATATACAACACAAAGCAAGGGAAAAATGAGAGAGCATGTATATGCCAAAAAACTAAAAAAGTTAATAAATAAAATGGAAAGTAAGTTGGTAGATGGGTTGAAAAAGCGATGGTTCATTGAAGGAGTATGCCCGGAGTTAAGGAAGAAAATGAAGATTGTGCTATGATCATCATACATCAAAGCATACAATCGAGCGATGGACTTAGAGAGTGAACATGAAACGAAAAAGAAAAAAAGTAGCTCATCTGACTTAGATGACGCATCTTCGGAAGAAGATAGTAGTGATGATGAAAAGGGCAACAAGAAGGTCCGAGGTCTCTAGAAGGATATGATCAGAATGATGAAGGAATTTAAGAATATGCAAAAAGAGACGAAGGGAAATGAGCTATGGTGTACAGAATGCAAGACAAAAGGTCACACAAAGGGATCCTGTCCGAAGAACCAGTTCTATAAGATCTGCCAAATTATGGGACATTCCACAAAAGAATGCCTCTTCAATATGAAAACAAAAGGACATCAACTAGTGCTCTTGGCACAGGAGGCTTCCGCATTAGGAGGGAGCGGAAACACCAGTAATGATGGTGCCACTTCGGGTGGGTACAGAAATAATAGAAGAGGGCAAAACAACAATATGAACAACAATACTAACAATAATAATGGGGGCCGCAGTCAAATTCATTACAATGCGAACGGTCGCCCGATGGTTCAATACTGAGCATGAAATTTGTGGGACCACTTTGCACGAAACTATGTATGATCGAATACACCAAAGTTGTTATGCAGATGGTGTGGTCCTAGAGATCATATAGATGCCAAGTGCCCAAAATCAGGAGTGAATCTGATTAGCATTGTGGCAGAAGAAGAAGTCTTAGCGATCACCTGTAAACAAGCAAAACTGTACCTTGACTTGACGGAAGAAAAGAAAAAATTGGAAGAAGCGTGGGTGAAAATTGAGAAGGCAATGCAAGCAGAGAAATCACAATTGAAGGGCACTACCGGTACCTCAACAAGGAACTGCATAGAACAAAATATCATAAGATAAATATTACAAACTGAAGTACTAGTGAAAATAAACGATTTGCTGCTCACAATGCCTCAACTTTGATCGACACTTACAAACATCGCTCCAGTTGCTAAACCACTGGGAGAACATGGAAGGGAAAAGGAAAGTGGAGGAAGTACAACAGACCCAATGCTGCTAGCCCTCACATCCTGACGACATTTGGTGGTTGTAGAGATGGACATATTAAGAACGGTCATTTCAGACACAATTGTGTACAGAAGATCAAGGGTAAATGTCCTACCAGAAGATACCTGGAAGAAGTTGGGACAACCGACATTGTGGCCACCTACATTTGAGTTGCTCACGATAGACTAGCACAGGATCATACTGTTGGGAATCTTGATGGCACAACCAATGACTATTGGAACACAACCGTTCATGCTCGACTTCATCGTCATTCCGCTAAAGAGGAGAGGATATGACGCCATTTTGGGCCGAGAATGGCTCATACAAGCAAAGCTTAAGCATGACTGGAAGAATAATACACATCATTGGAAAGAAAAGGATGAAAATTCATTATTGATTTCATAAGCAAATGGTGGGCGAAGAAGCTCTATCATCTGACTCCGAAGAGGAGGGATAAGGAAAGCAACAAATGGAACTAGATCAGGAAGGAGTCCTACGGTTAGAAGGTGGATCGACAGACGATGATCTGGATTCGGTGAATTGATTATTTCACTAGCAAATGGAGGATTATGAGCTATTCCAGAGCTGCAACATACTAACGATAGAGGAAGGGCACAAAGAAAATGAATTTCCAAAAGAATTCAATGAAATAAAAGAAGGGGACGCACTGCTCGATGAAACAGCTGCATATTTATTCGGTGAGGGAAAGCCGATAAATTATTATTGGAATACAAAGATGTATTCATTTGGACATATAAGGATTTGAAGGGAGTACTTCCGGAGTTGTGTGTTCATCGCATTCCGCTGGTTAAAGGTGCAATACTTGTATAGAAGCGACCTTACAAGATGAAGAAAAACTGTGTGGCACGGGTTACAGAGGAAATTAATCGAATGCTGGAGGCTGGTATTGTCTTTAAGGTTCAAACAAGTGAATGGGTGTCACCCATAGTCATATCCTTGAAAAAGGATACCACCCAAATCAGGATATGGGTCGACTTCAGATGTCTCAATGCAGTAACGATAAGGGACTCCTTGATACCATTCACAGACAGAATATTGGAGGAAGTAGCCGGACATGAGATTTATTCATTGATGGATGGGTTCTCAAGATATAATCAAATTTGCATAGCAGAAGAGGAGAAACTTAAAACGACATTTGTGGTAGAAGGCGGAGTGTACGCATATAACCGAATGCCATTTGGCTTGTGCAATGCGTCGGCTACATTCCAAAGAATCATACTGCACATATTCGACAAAATATCTGTCGAAAATTTCAAAGCATTCCTGGATGATTGGTCTCTATTTAGCACTGAAGACAAATATCTGACAGTGTTGGGCGAATGCATGGAAAGAGGTCAAAGGGCGGGCCTCGCTTTAAATCCGAAAAAATGCAGATTCATGGTCCCGCAGGGAAGATTACTTGGACATATAGTCTGCAAGGAGGGATTGAAAACAGATCCAGACAAAGTCAGAGTGATAATGGAGATGCAACCATCTAAAAATGTAACGAAGGTAAAGTCATTCATGGGACACAGGATATTATAGAAGATTCATCAAAAACTTCGCCAAAGTATCATATCTGTTGAACAAATTGACATGCAAATGGGAATCGTTCAAATGGGACAAAGAACAATATGAGTTATTTGAAGTGAAGGTACGATTGGCCACAACACCTATACTGGCATACCTAGATTGGAACAAGGAATTCCATGTTCATGTCGATGCATCCAATTATGCAATAGGAGCAACTTTGGTGCAAATAGGTAGCCATGGGTTAGATCACCCAATATTTTGCCAGCTGACTGCTATCAAAAGCAGAACAGAACTACAATACAACAGAACGGGAAGCCATAGGAATGGTGTATGCAGTGCAGAAGTTCCGACATTACTTGTTGGCAACAGTGTTCATGTTTTATGTAGATGATCAGGCTCTATTGTACCTAGTGAATAAACCTATCATCCAAGGTAGAATCAGCCAATGACTACTTTTGTTGCAAGAATTCACCTTCAAGATCATTGTACGGCCTGGGAAGAATCATGTTAGCGCAGACCACTTGTCGCGAATTAAAATAGGTGAACCGGCAAACGGAGTGAATCATGATTTCCTTGATGCATAGCTATTTCAAATTGCAGTACTGCCAAAATGGTACACTAGTATTGGGAGTACTTTTCCACGGGACAACCACCAAAGGAGATGTCACAAAATGAAAAGTGGAAATTAGTAATACGGAGTCGTACATTTCAATCGATTAATCGATTACTGTATAAAATGGGGCCTAATAACATCCTGTGACGGTGTGTGTTAGTGAAGGAAATATCGAGTGTTGAAAGAAGCACATGAGGGTCCAGTAGGAGGACATTTGGGACTTGATACCACAGTGCGGAAAATATTGTTGGCAGGACTGTGGTGGCCAACAATGTACAACAACGCACGTCAATGGGTCATCGGCTATGACACTTGCCAAAGGGTTGGAAAGCCGCTAAAGAGCAGTGTAACTCGGTGCGCGCACTTGGGTCAAAACCCTGGCGCACTCGGTGCGGGTGCATCACGCACCCAAGTACCCCTACCGAGAGTTTTTCCGCCATCGCACCTAGGGGGAGTGTGGTGCTTGGGTGCTTCTCGGGTGCTCGTGGGGTGCTTCTTGGGTGCTCGTGGAGTGCTTCCTGGGTGCTTCCCGAGTGCTTTGTGGGTGCTTCCTGGGTGCTTGCGGGGTGCTTCCTGGGTACTCACTTTGATATGGCTATGATACATTATTAATACTTCACTATTTCATGCTATTCGGCTCATTGTCATCATGAGCATCTTTATGATATATGATATTCATAGAATCATATATGAACAACGAATTTTGAATCTTGCATCTTGAACTAAGTGAATTTGTTAAATGGTCATTAGTAATGGTTATGTAGTTTCAAGTTTGAACTTATGGTTTGTGAATCACATTTCAATTTTCTCTATTCATTGTATTCAACTATATTTGGTATGTTAATGTTATATAATATATTGAAGTATCATTTCATAATTAGCATTTTCAGTCATATATATTATATATATACTATGCAACCCCCTCCCCCCACCGCTGCACCCCCATCGTCCTCTCGCCGTCCCCAAATTGAGGCTATTTTTTTCCCACACCCGAAACTCGTCCCGACATCCCCCTGCACCGTCGCACCCCCTTGCCCGGGTAACACTGCTAAAGAGAGACTTTATGCCGCTTAACCCCTCACATGCACAGGAATTATTGAAACGATGGGGATTGGGTTTTGCGGGACCCCTGAGAGTAAGCCGAAGGCACCGATGCCAATATATAGTTGTAGCTACAGAATACTTAACGAAGTGGGTGGAGGCACGGGCTCTCCTAAATAACTCACCGGTCAGTACAACAAAATTCATATATGAGAAAATAATCACTTAGTATAGGATTCCACTTCAAATAACGAGTGATTGTGGAGGGCATTTTGTCAATCACGTCATTGAACTGTTAACGATGAAATTCAAGATATATCATTCTCTATCAAGCCCGTACTACCCATGAGCAAATGGATAGGCTGAGACTATGACCAAGATCCTGGTAGCAATCATCTACAAGTTGTGTGCGTTCGAAGGTGAAGACTTGCAGCAAAAATTGCCCTCTGCCCTTTGGGCATACCACATGGCATACAAGGTGACAACGGGACACATACCATTCCAATTGATGTTTGGACAAGAGGCAGTGGTACCAGTAGAATTTATGATACCGAGTTTGAGGATTACACTGGAGAATAAGTTAGGTGACATGGAAAGTCTGAGGGTAATGTTGCATAATTTGAACAAACTTGAGGAGAAGCAGCTATTGGCACAATGGGCCACAGAGGTGACGCAGAACATGTGGAAAGCGTGGCATGATAAACACTTGAAACTTAAACAAGTTCCAACTAGGACAGCTAGTGTTGAAGTATGACGGACGTAACGAAATCAAACTGGGGAAGTTTAAAGTCAAATGGGTCGGGCCATACAAAATTTGAGAAGTAGGTGATAACGGAGCAATAAAATTATGGACATTGGACAGGAAGGAAATTTCAGAAACGGTGAACAGGTCCAAGTTGAAAATATATCATGTGCGATTGTTCTGTCGTCGACGAATATCGAGGAGCAGTAATTTTTAAAAAAAAATGCAAACCACCGTACGGTCATCGGTGATTGTATGACCTTTTTAAGTGAGTTTCATGACCATATGAAAAATAATAATATGAATTGGCACCATACGGTGTTCTTTCTAATGCCATCGTACAACAATTTAAGGGAGCCATCCTACGGCGAGATGGGCGGTTGTGATAATCAGCTTCTTAGTTAAGGCATGTCATGTTTATAATTCATTTTTGCCCTTTTCTTTGTTTCAAATTGTCATTTATTCCTTTGCTTTATCTAGCGAAAGCCCTCTTGGTTCGAGGAGCCAAAATATTACAACTGTTGATTCGGACCAAAGGAGCAGCAGTCCTTGCACTCTATGTGCCGTGGATGGAGCATGCGAGTGAATGGCATTGGCTTTTTCAACTACGGGAGTTGCATAGGTTCGAGTCCCACAAAGAGCAATAGTTGTAATCCATACTCTTTTGAAAAAGAAATCTAGTTGTAATAACAAGAATATTAGTACCAGAAAGTGCTTCACAATTTGCGGTAGATGGAGAGGCGTATGTATATGTGGGAGCTGAGTAGATGAGAAATTTCACCGTATGGTATTTGTAGTTCCCCATGTCCATATAGCGTCTAAAGAGCACAGGCCGAGTCATTAATTATATTTAATGCAGGCACCAGATGTTTGGTAGCGTATGGACATTAGGCAATTTAAGGGCTTAGCCGAACACTTCCTACCAAATGCCTTCACCGAACGGCCCGCTAGATTCAAGAGATATAATGCATTGCTGCCGTACGGTCATGCTGCACAAGAAATGAAGCATGTTACAGGTAGATCGTAAGACACAGGGTGGCACTTTTGTACTGTGTCAAACACAGTACGGTGTAGAAGAAAGGGGAAGTTGCTAAGTATTTTTCCGTATCATATCTTCATTGTCACTGTATGGGCTTGCACAGGTAGAGGCCGATTTTGATTGAAGGTTTTGTAGACAGTTTCTATTTGGTCAAGGAAGAGAAGGGTTTATAAATTTTTTTGACATCTGTACCACTCTTATTAATGGAGTCTGCAGGCAAGAGATAGGTTGAAGGCGAGACCTAGACCATTAGTCCTCGGGGAACATCCTATCATGCAGTGGAAACACTTAGACTTAGCCATTGGGCAAAAGGGCTGTACAACGCAGAAGAGACCCCGGCTAGATATAGGAGGTGATATGAATAGCGGACGGCAAGAGACATCTTCCGAGGAGAACAACATGGGAGAGGAGGAAGGGGAAGACGATGATGAAGAGGTTGAGATTTTTACAGCCACTCCCTTGTTATTTTCGCGCTCTACATTGTTTGCCACTTCTTGCCTAGTCCTAGCAGGTCTACAAATGGCACATATACCAGGGTTTGGACAAACACGACAGTCGATAGTGATGACTGCAACACCACAGTGGGTGGTTACAATAGCAGAACCTTGGCAGCATGGAATAAGACCTCCCCCAGTCCGACCAACAGTTGGGTTTGCTGTGGGATTTGCATAGGTGGCAGCACCCGTCAGCCAAGAGAGTATGCCAGCTCCTGCTGAAGCACGTTTGGTAGCGAAAACCGTGGCACCTATTGAAGCACAACTAGTAGCAAAAACTGTGGCACCTACAACAGAAAGTGTACCGGAGGAGAGAGAGGAGACTACCATGGAGGTACCCGAACTACCAGTACCAGAGATAGCAGAGAGCCAGTGTACACTAGGTGTGCACTTGGATGTAGTGGGTTCGGATGCAGTAGTTAAGGTGGATGCAACACACTTAGCATCACCTGAGTGTGATAGGGAGAGTAG
This sequence comes from Cupressus sempervirens, assembly GCA_028749045.1. Taxonomy (NCBI): domain Eukaryota; kingdom Viridiplantae; phylum Streptophyta; class Pinopsida; order Cupressales; family Cupressaceae; genus Cupressus; species Cupressus sempervirens. The sequence goes on from CM053792.1 coordinate 812,074,640, forward strand.
AACTCAGAGGTTGAGTACTTACTTGAGTACACAGTTCCATCGTACTCTAGTACCTCGGATGGCCTATATGCAGACACCTACGTAGGACGAAATTTTGGAGGAAGACACTCAGTAGGCAAAGGTAGCGGAGCCAGTACAAGGTGTGGGACCGTCTCATAGCGTTGTGGAGCGTATGGCGGAAGCAGTAGAGAGGGCTATGGGTGTATAGCAAGAACATCTAGTAGCACGGGAGATAGGGATGAGAGAGGCATTTCTTGTTGATGTAGTAGCTCTAGCAACTCAAGCTCTCCAGGTGTTAGCTTTGACAGAGACTCAGGGTGAAGGAGCTGGAGGGAGTCATATCTTTTATAAGATTAGGATGCCCAACTGCCTTTACAGTCTGTTTTGAGGAGAGGAGATGGGCGGATGTGGAGACTGCAGAGATGTGATAGGATTGGGCCACGACGAGAGATCTTGGGATGGAGAGCCGAGTAGAGGCCTTGACTCACGAGATAGTGAAGTTATGTAGGGAGGCCTATTACAATCTTCGGAGGAGCTAGGCAGATTACGTAGCAACTGAGAGGGCTCAGGAGGAGTCAGCTGCGAGGCTAGCCTCAGATAGGGTTGTCTGGGAATTCGAGAGGGCAGCTTGGGAATCCGAGAGGACAGCCTTGTTAGACAGACAGAGTCAGCTATAGAAGTTGGTAGCGGAAAAAGAACAAGTGGCACAATGAAAGAAGAAAGAGTTGGGAGAAATTGCAGAGATGATGCAGTCAGCTTTAGTGCTTCAGATGGAGGCAGAAGCAGAACTGAAGGTTAGGAAAGAGCAAATCTACAAGCTACGGGCAGAGCTGAATGAGTTGAGGGTGCGGATGGCCACTACGCTAGGGACGCACCCCTCTGTTTAGTATTTATGAATTGATGTACTTTGGTTATTTTGAGTTTTGTTGTATTGTCGTCCGGAGACGGCCTTCAGTAACTGTTATGGAGTCGATGGACCCCTTCAGCAAGGTTCTTCAGGAAGTATATGTACACCATCCGAGATCATTGTAATCATCATTGGAAGCACTATGTAATCTCTTCGGCATATATGCGAAGAATAAAAGGAGTACTGTTGTGTTACATGTTCTTGTCTATTGTTTGTATGCATTAATAAACCGTTTACCCCATACGGTAAACAAAGTTTGAGGTTGTTGAAGGATCTTGCATAGATTACATGTATGAAGCCTTTCGACTGAATCATATAGAGGCCAAGACTAAAGGACTGAGGAGGCTATTGAAGGGACATGCATAAATTACAAGCGTGAAACCTTCTAGTCAAATTATGTAGAGGCGAAGACTAATGACATGGGGAGATTGTTGAGGGGGAATATGTAAATTACAAGTATGGGACCTTCTAGTTGAACCATAACAAAGGTTTGAAGACACGAGGAGACTGTCAAAGGGACATACATATGTTACAGGTATGAAACTTTTCAATTGAATCATGGAGGAATTGGAGCTTTACAAGTATACAGGCAAGAAATGACATGAGATGTATTTTCCAGAATAAGCAAAATAGGCAGCAAGCTATAGGTGGACTCAAGGATTGATCAGCAAGGTTGTAAAGATAGGAATGTGAATATGAAAATAAAAGTGCAAAGGATAAATATAGAGTGAACTAGTGATGGTAAAGAAACAAGAGTATGAGTTGCAATCAGCAAGAAAATATAGTCATATTGCGGGGCATATTTTAAGCAATTGAGAAGGAATTAAGACAAACGATTTCAGCATTATGACCAAAATAGGGTGATTTAGGTAGCAATGCGGGCATAATCCCTAGAAAAACAGCGGAAAAGGAGATATTAGTGATTTTATGAGAGCATCATTTTCTGAATTTTAAATCTGTTTGTAAAAACATTCTATCATGATTATTGAAGACAAAATACAACCCTCATGGCATGCACAACAGCAAAAGAAATGGAGAAGATTCTACAACCAAGTTAAAGTTCATTACAAAATTCTTTCAAAACAGTGAAATTCTTTGGTGGTCCAACAATGAGGGACTGGATTGGAGTTTATGAAGAATGTCGTACCAAAAGTACATCAAAAGTTGCATAGGTACTAATGAATGAAATCAACGATAAGGTCAAACAGTATCAAAAAATATATTAGAAGGTGCTGCTTAAACAAATGACAGTTACATTGAAGAGGAATATAAAAGAATTGCATGGAAATGGAAAAGGATGCTACTGTAGTCGTAATATGAATGCAAAAATAAAAATACAATCATGGAAATAGTGAATTGATAAGTGTAAAGCAAGCTACAAGCAATAATAAAGTTGATGCAAAAGGAATGATAGAATTTCATGTATATCGTGACATAAACTAAAATCAATTAAGCTTCAAGATTCAATGTCCTTATCATTGGTAAAGCCACAAAATCTGTCAAAGCATGTTGAAAGGGTATTCAGCCATAATACTCTAAACAAAGGTTCAACACTCACACAATGCAGGAACCTTTAGAGGCCATTTTCCAAGTAAAACAAAATATGACACAGATCAGATTGTTCAAGAACATAATAAGCTGCTACAAATCTAATAATGAAAGGAAAGTTTCAGCTGCAGCTGTATATGGAAGGTCAAAGAAAAATCTACGAACCTATCTAGGAACTCGCCGCTGTAACTAAGCATCAGTAATGAAGTTCACACCAGTAGCAATCCCCAGTCCTGAAGATGGAGCTGTAGTATGGAGGAATAACCCTCACAGCATCAACATCAGAAGAAGAATGGAGTCCAAACCCCATAAATCCATAACCAACAGCATCATATCTCATGACATCATGCTCCAACACAAACAACAAGAAGAATAACCCAGCAAGCAAGCTAGACCCATGAATGAATAACCAAAGAAACTCACGGGTAGCGGAGCCCAATAAAACCTAGCATGAGAATAGAGTCTATCATAGCCAACCATGAAGGAAGCAACCATATAAATCACAGAGGAAACCAAGAGAACAAGGTGTTCAACATAGCAAGAATGGAGCCTAAACCCACGAAAACCCGCAGCCAAAGAAAGAAAAAAGTATGGCGTCCACAACCAGAAAGAATTCGCAAGAGAACATAAAACCAATAGAGTCTGTGAGGAAACTTGCATAGCAGAAACCCATGGAAGAAAAAAGCTCACGTCCATCATATCTCATAAACCCGTGAAAATATCCAACAGCAAAAACAGTGTCCAGCAAGTAGAAAAATTGCATTGAAGAGCTCTCATGGTGGCTGCTAAGGTTTTCAAAACCCTCTGCTCTTTCCTTTGTATAAAAGACCAAATGAACAAAACAAAACAAATTTTTCCCTTTTTGCCTTTGATAGCCCTTTGTCACATTTGATAAAATTTTGAGTCCATGCCAAAGCTTTTACAATAAAGCCATAAAACACATTTTATAAATCTTATACATATTAAATGAAGTTTATATAATCATTTAATATATGTATAATTTATAAAATTTGTTTAATTATATTCCCTTTCCCCCATATTCATTAACATTAATGTGTTTAAAATTAAAAAATAAACACGAATTTTTAAAAAAAAAAGGTTAATTATTAAACACATTAATATTAATAATAATAATAAAATGAAGAATATTATTAGAAAATTAATATATCAAATGGCTATAATTATAAAGCCTTTGTTATTACTAATTTATAATTAAGGAAAGGGAGTTAAGGTGAGTTAACAAATTTTTTAATGCCTAAATGCAAGGAGAGAAGTTCAATGGCTGTTTTTGAACCCAAAGGTGATATTCAGTTAAATCTTTCATGTAAAGACAAAGTTATATTTTTAGCAGAGATGGACTATTTGAGTTAACTGAATGTTAAATGCAATAATAGAGTCAGGTATGGAGCTATTTTTGGAAGCTAAGGGCAGTTGGAGTTTTCCATGCAGTGATGGAGCATTTTTGTGCTATTTTTGGTGATTTATGGAGCAGTTAAGGCTAGTTTTGCATGCAGTTCGTTATGGGAGCCTGTTTTATGCATACTTTGCATATTTTTGAGTAGTTTTACATGCTATATTTTTGGGTTACTTATGAGATCCAAGTTAGGCTTTTATGCATGATTTTGAGGAGCTAGAGATAGTTTTTCAGTTATCTATCAGTTGGACAGGTGGTTGAGAGCAGTTTTCAGGGGCTTCTTCATAGTTTGTATCATTTTTGACTTATTTTTCTAGGCATGATCTTGGAATCCAAATTAGGGTTACAAGCTCTATATATATTGTACATTCACCTCATTGAGGGGGATCTTCTTTCGGATTCAAATTTTTGCGTATTGTAGATTTTGAGTTGATTGTAAGAGCAATTTGTAGCATAGGATTTTCAGCATTTGTTATATAGATTCAGTGGTTCCTCATTGATTTTCGTGCAATATTGTGGATTTTTTACTTTCATGTTGTATTTGCCTTCATTTAAGTTATATTCCTTATTGCATAGTTGAATCTTGATACGTGTGATTTACAGGTCTTTGTTTGTGTTCATTGTTCTTTTTGCAGAAAATTAGTACATCGTAGGTTTTCCTTTCAAAGATTCCGTTCCTTGCATAGAATCACTTTTGTAGTTGCGTGTTTGTCTGAGTATTGTGAATCAATTGTTTCTTGCATAATTTGTGTTGATTTGATTAAAGTTTCATTCACCTCATTTAAGTTAGTATTCATTATTTGTCATTCACTTCTCATCCCTTATCTCACATATAATTTAGGTTTTAGGTGGTCACTATTTAGGAATCGACCTAGCTTTCGTGGATTTGTCTCTCGTTTTAGGACAACCCACCACCCAAGAGAATTTTCATGTTTCAATACTATGGCTAGATTTTGCATCTTGCTATAGGCGAAATCTTGATTGACAATAGTCTTTTGGCACGCCCAGTGGGACCACAAACTGTTTCATAGTACTCTTAATTACAAGATTTTACTGCTATTTTGGTGTGAACAACAATATTTCAGCCTTTTTGAAGGTGTTTTATTAACACATGGCGACTCTGTTTTGAAGGTTTATCGCAGATACAATTGTAGTTTTGGTGATTCTCTTAATGAAAACTCCAAGAAGCTCAATAAGAGGAAGAACTCCAAGAAGGTCAATAAGAGGAAGAAGAACACCACTGATAACAAGAGGAAGGTTTGCTTCACCACTTGGATCAAATTGTTCAGCATTTGAATATCCTATAATTGAAGGTCAGCTAGCAAATTCTGAGGAATCTAAGATAGTAATTGAAGATGTTTCTCCTGAAGATTTAAGTGTTTGTGATCATTCTGAATCTGAAGTGCCCATTTTTGAGGTATTACTAAAAGATCAATTTGATTTTTCAGCACCTATAAGTGGTACTACAGTTGCTGTTAAAAGTTTGACAACGTATCAGCAAAAGGTAAATCAGCTTGCCCAACCTTTATTGCCATTTATAGTACAACAAGAAGTACCACCAGTTCATCAAATGACTTGAAATTTGCCATTTGTAGCTTTTAATGTTGGCAACCCTTTACAAATTGCTGCTCATCATGATATTCCACCAGCAACATTGAAAAGTGTGCCATATTTTACTGGTAACAATCATGTTTAAGCAGTGGAACATATCAAGGATATAGCTACCTTTCGTGGATTACATCAAGTTCAACATGAGGATGTGGCCTTACAATTATTAGCAGTCTCTTTCAGAGGAAAAGCATTAATTTGGTTCAGAAGTTTAGCGGTAAATTCAGTTGCTTCATGGGAAGCATTGGGAAGCTTGTTAATCAACAAGTTTGAAGATAAGTTTGATAATCTCTCCTTGGTTGAATAGTTGACTAGCATCAAAAGACATCCTGATGAGCATAATTTTGATTTTAACTTTTGTTTTCAGCGAACTTGGGATAAAATTCCAACATCTGTTAAGCCTTCTAATGATTATGCATTCTTATTTTATTTGAAGGTTTGTAATAGTGACATTTCAATTATGATACAATCTATGGGAGGACATACTTTGCCTGATGCATTTGATATTGCTATAAGAGCTGAAAACAGCTTAATAAAAGCCAACAAGCTACCTCCTAGGCCTCCAATGCCTTATTCTGTAGAAATACAACAAATTGTATCAGGTGTTATATCACTGTTAGCTTTAATTCCACCTATGCCTGCATTAGCAACATTTAATGTGCAAGTTTCAGCAGAAGGACACGCTGCTATAGCTCCTATAAAAGAGCTAAAAAAGCAAAATTTGGATTTAATGGAGAAAAGTGATAGCATGATGCGAACTTTGCAAACTTATGGAAATGAAATAACGAATTTGAAAAGGCAACAAGGCCAATACAATAGGCCTAATCAAGCTTCCTATCAGGAAAATAGGCAATTCAATGGAGCTTCAAGATCAAACCAGCAAAGGCAAACTCAAGGACAACAAAAAAACTATGGTCAAAGAGCTAACCAACCGTACAATTACGCAACTCCTAGTAATACTAAAGAATTGGTAGTTGTTCCTCAAAACAACTATGCACATGATGAGGAGTGGTGCAATACTTGTAACGCTGGTCAATTTTGGCTTGATTGTGCACATGCGCTTGAGGCAAGAAGACGACATGTTCTTAAAGGACAACAAATAACTACTCAAGGAGAAGTTCATCATGATCAAGTGTAGTAACCAGGTAACCCGAATGCTACTCTAATGAATTTTAACGAATATGAAGGCGTCATAACAACAAATTTTGATTAAAACCAAGTTTGGAGACCTGTATCAGCGGGAACAAGGTCAAAGCCCCAGGCTGTAAATGTTCAACAAGTTGATAAGGCAAACCAACAGCAAGCTAACATTGATAAAACTCAACCAAGAGCTTCAAATGTGCAAAAGACGCAATATGTGCCAAAAGGACAACAAGCGCCAGTGCAAAAGGCGAGTATACAACCATCACAACAACAAAAGGAGTCTGCTGTACCAAAAAATCAGTCCAAGGTTAGAACACAAAATTTCAATATCGTTGAGCATTTGAAGTAGACTCATGTTCCTGTTTCCATCTGGGATGTTTTAGCAATCCCAGGTCGAAAGGATATGCTACAGGAAGCATTAGAGTCACTTACCTTATCTGATGATGCTTTAGCATAGCAAACTCTTAGAGTTTTAATGGCTGCAAATGCTAATACATCACAACAACCATCCAATATAGTTAAACCACCACCTTTTTACATTACAGTCATAATAGGCAAGTACCTTGTTCATAATTGCATGACAGATTCAGGTGCTACTAACTCAGTTATGCCAAAGAAAATTGTTGATCAGCTAGGCCTTAAATATGAACCAATTGAAAAGGGGGTAGTTCAACGAAACGAGACAACTATTGAGACAATTTGAGTTATGAGGAACATGGATTTGACATTGCATTCTTGTCCTAGTTTTTCAATGCCTATGGATATACAGATCATTGACTTACCTCCTTACTTTTTCATATGTTTATCACATGACTTCACTGCCAAAATAGGAGGTTTTGTATCTGCAGATTGGTCTCACATGCTTTGCCACTCTAGGTATGGTACTAAGATCACAATTTCATCTGAACCTATTACTAAGGATTGCTTTGAACATAATATTGTTACTACTGAAAATGAGACAATAGCTATTTTATTTGACCAAGAGGAAATTAATGCTATTCATGAGTCCAAAATGCAGATAGACAATGTTCTTGATATATTATTAGACAAATCAGCTGCTGAAAATGCTGAAATTACACAAGAACAGGTTGAAGAGCTAAGCTTGAGCAATTATGTTGTTCATGAAACTACTGATTTTTTGCCAAATGTCATGAAAAGTGCAGATGTAAGTTCGGAACAACAAGGTAATGAGGTGTGAAAATTATTTTATGATGGTTCCAATAGCAAAACAGGTGCAAGGGAAGGTTGCATGCTGATTTCACTACCAAACGAAAGGTATTATGCTTGTTTCAGATTTACATTCAGTTGTACCAAATAACGTTGCGGAATATGAAGCTTTTGTAAATGGATTAAAATGGGCCATACAGCGAGGTATCAGTTGTTTACAAGTTTTTGGTGATTCTGAATTGATTGTTAACCAAGTTAGAGGAATCCATGTTACTAAAAATAATCTGCTGAGAAGTTATAAACATGTAGTGTGGGATTTAATTGAAGGTTTTGAAGCATTTAATTTGCAATTTGTACCTAGAAATCATAATAAACATTCTGATAGACTTGTTGCAATTGGTGCACAATATGATATACTATTTGAAATCAGTAAACATAAAGGAAATAATCATGTAAAAGTTATTGTCAGACCTGTTGTACGAAATTATGGTGAAAGTTGGCAAGTTTTTGAATTTGATTAACATATTGTAAAATTTTTTAAGAGAAGAAGCTGAGTTTTCTCAGCCGAACGAGCAAAAACTACAGGATCAATATGAGGATCAAATTATTTAATTAAGGACAAATAAGATGCCCAAGGGTTTAGCAACTTTAGAATCCATTTTTAATACTGATGATCAGTTTAAAAAGATAACAGCTTGCAGATAAAGGAAGAACACTATGAAGAAATTGAAGTTGCAAAAGATAAAAACCTGAAACTTGGAAAGGTATGTTCTTCTGAAGACCATCAAATATTTGTTAATTTATGCCATGAATTCTATGATATTATTGCTTAGAATTATTCAGATTTGAAGGGATTTGATGCTAATATTCCTCAACATATCATTGAATTGGAACTTGGTGCAAAAAAGTTAGAACCTCTTATGATGAAAGAGCTGAATAAGTTAATTGAAAGCACTATTACATTCCCTATTAAGCATACTTCTTGGGTTTCAAATTTGATTCCAGTTAGGAAGAAAAATGGAGAAATCAGATTGTGTGTTGATTTTCGTGATTTAAATAGAGCTTCATTGAAGGATAGACATCCTTTATCTTCAATGGAACAAATCTTACAAGTTGTTTCAGGATCAGAATGGTTTTTATTGCTGGATGGTGTTCTCCAGCAAAAAGGGTAGTTAGACAGTTATCGGTGCGACGACGGTTGTGTCGTTTCATTGGCACTGTTTCAAATATTATAAATGCTGTGAACACTTATGTATTTGGCATCATTATCAGCATACGAAATATCATTGTTGTGTATTGAGAAACCTTTGATAATGAATAGTATTTTGCATTGATTACATGTTTTCTTTCTTGTTTGCCACGGGCTAAACATTTGGCACCGTTGCTAGCTCGAATTCGGGATAGTATGGAAGGACAAAGATAAATGGGAAGAATAGTACAAGACAACTTGGAGACAAATGACGATGGTGAAACATAAATTTTTGAAGGAGAGCACGAAGTAGCGCAAAACTTTCACATTCTGTATCCAGTAGGTTTGGAAACTTTTGTATGGAGGGAAGCCACCGAGAACGGGGTTATGATAGTGTGTGGGATGATATGCATGCGATCCCCACCGCGTACAAATTTCTAGACCAACGTCCCTGTTTGATCAGACAAGCCTACATGGCACAGAAGAGATGCCGGGAGGAAGCGGAATGCCAGGAACACCGTCAGGAGACTAAAGAAATTCTGAGAAAAGAAATGCATGGTGTCGGAAAATTGAACCATGAGCAGTTGCGCCGTAGTGTCAAGTGCATTCACAAATCTGTAATTGTCGCATAAGTCGACACATGATGTATGCAAAATAAATAAATAAAAGAGTGTTCTATTTTGATTTTCTTTTATAATGGTACTATATGCCAAATGCCCAATCTTTTGAATAAGAATAAGAATTTGAGGGAAGAAATTGACAAATTACAAATTGTGTGTCGCGAAGCCGAGCAACAATGGAGAATAAGATAACTCACTGGGGAACGGACTGAGGGGCAGCCGGAGGAATCATCTAGTGTGGTGGTCTAGCGGGGTTCATGAGGAACCAACGAAGGGTGCTTCAATTCACCGGAACAGTGAGAACGGAGCAACGATGAGTTGCTCGAGGAAACACGACATCAATTGGTAGTGCTTGAGGAGACAAAGGAGAAATTTCTACATTTATCACACACCAGTATGAGAGCGATCTTGTGAAGTTGGAGAAAAGAGGCGAGGCTGACAGAGGACATTGGGGTGAAAGGAAGTGCTGGAGCGGCACTGCACAATGGTCAGAGTAACTTGTCGAGATCAACTTCTAATCGTTCAGCGACACGAAATAGTGGTAATCAACGAGCAAGAAGCACTATGTCTCAAAAGAAAAAACTCTCGAAGTTCATGGGTAACGGGAAAGAAGACCCCATACGACATTGTCGTACATGTGAAATGATATGGACCACCAATGCGGTCACAGATGCAGATGAATGGTTGAACCAATTTCTCACCAGTTTACGGGGGGTAGCGGTGGATTGGTTCTCCGACATGGACAAGGCAAATATCTTCACATGGGATGATCTGAAGAAAGAATTCCAAGAAGAATTTTGACTGCTTTGAGATGATAATGAGATTGTAGCAGAAATGTACAACTGCAAACAAGGGAAGAAAGACACAGTTTGAGCCTACAATTGAAGGCTTAAAGATCTTCTTAGCTGGATGGGTACGCAACCAGTGGACGAACTAAAAAAATGCTGGTTTGTAGAAGGCCTTTGTGGAGCATTGAGAAGAAAAATGAAAATAGTTTCACCCACATCCTACATCGATGCATACAACCGTGCCTTAAATCTAGAAAGTGAAAGCAAAACAACAAAGAAGAAGAAGAGGAGACATAAATCTTCATCCTCCGAGAGCGATAAATCCTCCGACAAGAGTAGTAGTTCAAACAGCGAGGAGCCCAACAAGAAAGTAGAAGCACTTCAAAAAGACTTAGAACAGATCCGAAAGGAATTCAAATCCATGATGGTAACCAGTTGCTACACGGAGGAAGGAGAAATTTGGTGCACGAAATGCAAAGAGAAGGGCCATTCAAAAACAAGCGAGTCCAAAAAAGGTGATGTGTGATATCTGTTAGGTCTTAGGGCATTCTACAAAGGAATGTCCATTCAACTTGAAGATTAGGAGTCAACAGATATTGTTTACACAAGAACAACTATCCACGTCTGGCACAAACAATGAAACCCAGGGCAACAATACTACCACATCCGGTGGCTACTGGAACGACCGCCGAGGAGGACGGGGTGGGAATGACAATAGAAATCAAATACAATATGATTCCAAAGGGGGCCCCATAATCCAGTGCTAGGCATGTAATCACAGGGGCCACTTTTGCTAGAGTGCCCATAGAATGACATTCTGTAGAAATTATGTTGATCGTGTGGTCCAAGGGACCAGAAAGATGCTAATTGCTCGAAACAAGTAAATCTCATTAACATCGATGAGGAAAAGGTTCTGGTTGTCACCCACAACTAAGCTAAGTAGGCTACTTGTCCTGACCCTTGCACGGAGAAGCAAAGGCTACGGGAGGCACGGGAGCATGTAGAGAAAGCAATGAAGGCTATGAAGGAAATGAAGGATGCAATTCCTCGACGATCGGAGGGAGAAAACAACTTGGTCAATCAGATGCTACAAATGGAGGTGCCCGTCAAGAGTTCAAGACCTCTTACAAGTAGGATCGCAACTAAGGAGGACATTGCTGAATACCCACGTGCACACGACGAAGATGAAAGAACAACCAATTGTACTAGGAGGGTCCGCAATAGATCCCATGTTGTTGATATTAAGCCACGAACGTTATCCGACAGTGGTGGAGATGGGAATCCTAAGAACCATCTTGACGAACACCATTGTTGATGGTGGGTCCAGGGTAAATGTTCTTCCTGAGGTGATGTGGAGGAAATTGGGAAAGCCTTCCATGTGGCCGTCTACATTCAACCTACTTGGCACTGATCAGCAGGGGATAAAACCCCTTTGGACCTTAGTGGCTCAACAAGTAACTATCAGGATGCAACCATTCCTACTGGATTTTGTAGTAATTCCCTCAAAGAAAAAGAGATATGACGCCATTCTTGGAAGAGGATGGCTGGTGGCCGCGAAAGTAAACCATAACTAGAAGAAGAATATCCTATCAATGGAAAGTGGAGGGCAGAAGTTTTTGATTGATCTCCGAACTCAAATGGTAAGCGAAGAAACGGCCTCATCGTCGGAGTCCAATTCGGATGGAGAGCACCAGAGAGATGAAGCAAGAATGAATTAAAACAACGAAGGCGTTTTAGAGTTGAGGAGTGTTTAGAAGACGAGACAAGTTTATTGAACAAACTTTTTCATTGGCAAATGGAAGACTATAAACTCTTCCATATGTACATGCTTGGCATTGAAGAACCCGAAGATGAGGAGGTATTCCCACCACAGTTCGTGGTATATAGAGAAGGAAATGCGAAGATCAATGAGAGTCTCGCCCATTGCTTTGAAGAAAGAGATAAAATACGAAGTGTCGTCCATAGAGGTTACTAATCTCGGAGACGTGGAGAATCCAAGGAACATACTCGTGGGAGACAATTGGAATCCGGTATTGAAGGCTGTGGCATTCAAAATTTTTCTTGAGTACAAAGATGTATTCGCATGGACTTACAATGATTTAAAGGGAATCCCATTGGAGATGTGTGTCCACTGCATACAATTGGTATCCAGAGCCATACTTGTGAGGAAACACCTGTACCGAATGAACAAAAATTATGCAGCTCGCGTAGATAAGGAAATACAATGCATGCTAGAGGCTAGCATAATATTCAAGGTTCAAACAAGCAAGTAGGTGTCACCTAGTGTGATATCGATGAAGAAGGACGAGATCCAAATCCGGATATGCGTGGACTTCTGGTGCCTCAACGCGGTCAATAAAAGATCCCTTCCCAATTCTGTTCACCGACATGATTCTGGAATAAATGGTCAGACACGAGATGTATTACTTCATGGATGGATTTTCTGGCTATGACCAGCTCTCCATTGTGTTGGAAGACAAACTGAAGACTACTTTTGTGGTGGAGGATGAAGTGTATGCGTACAACCGAATGCCTTTCGGATTGTGTAATGCACTTGCCATGTTCCAGCGGATCATTTTGCACATATTCGACAAAATGTTGGTAGGCAACTTTTGTGCATTTTTGGATGATTGGTCCATTTTCAGTGGACCAGACAACCACTTAAAGGCACTTCAGGAATGTATGGAGAAGTGTTGATGGGTGAGGCTGGCATTAAATCCAAGGAAATGTCGGTTTATGGTTCCTCAGGGAAAATTGCTTGGACATATTGTTTGCAAGACATGACTAAAGACCGACCCAGATAAAGTAAGGGTGATAGTGGAAATGGAAGCCTCGAGTATCGGGAGTCAAGTCCTTTCTTAGACACATTAGGTATTATAGACGATTTATAAAGAACTATGCCTGAATTGCTCTACCCCTAAACAAGTTGACACGAAAAGGAGAACCATACATGTGCACTTTCGAGTAGGAGACTGACTTCTTAGAACTAAAGAAATAGATTGCTGGGAGCACCCATATTGGTATAGGGAGTTCCACGTCCACATGGACGAATCAAACTTCGCTATCGGTGCGACGTTGGTGTAGGCTGGTGATCATGGTCTCGATTATCCAGTGTATTTTGCAAGTCGGATACTGTCAAAAGCTGAGAGAAATTATAGTACCATTGAAAGGGAGGCTCTTGGGATGGTGTACTCGGTACAAAATTTCAGACGTTACCTGTTGGCCACACCATTTACCTTTTAAGTAGATCACCAGGCATTGATGTACCTGATGAACAAACCAATCATTCAAGGCAGAATTAACAGATGGTTGTTGCTACTACAATAATTTACCTTCACCATCATTGTGTGATGGGGGAAGAGTCATGTCATTGCCGACCAACTCTCTCGAATCAAGTCCGGGGAGCCGCTAGAAGGGGTCAATGACGACTTTCCGGATGCATACTTGTTTAGAATCGCCATTCTTTTGGAATGGTACAAGTCTATAGGGGAGTATCTGTCAACATCCCAATTTCTGAGAGAAATGTTGCCAGGCGATCAATGGAAACTAGTTCTAAGAAGCTAGACTTTTCAGCTAATAAATGGTCTTCTCTATAAGATGGGTCCTGATCAAATACTACGTTGATGTGTAATGGAGGAAGAAGTGCAAGGTGTTCTAAGAGAAGCACATGAAGGGCTGATAGGTGGCCATGTGGGACTTGACACAACAGCATGGAAGGTTCTGCTTGTCGGCTTATGGTGGCCAAACAACACATGCCAAAGAGCCGGCAAACCACTCAAGAGGGACTTCATGCCATTAAACCTGTCCCACGCCTAGGAATTATTTAAACATTGGGGACTAGACTTCTTCGGTCCCCTAAAGGTGAGGAGGTCCCCATGCTGTCGATACATAGTGGTAACCACAGAGTATCTAACAAAGTGGGTAGAAGCACGTGCACTACCTGATAATTTTACAATTAACACGGTCAAGTTCTCGTATGAACAAATCATCCACCCGATATGGTATACCTATTCAGTTGACGAGTGACAAAGGTCACTTCGTCAACCACGTGATCAAATTATTGACAACAGAATTCAAAATTTTTCATTTCTTGTCAAGTCCCTACTATCCACGAGCCAATGGCCAGGCGGAGGCCACAAATAAAATTCTAGTGGGCATCATATACAAATCCTATGGCATTGAACAGGCCGACTAGGAGAAGTTGCCTTTGACATTGTGGGCCCACCATACCACATTCAAAGTCACAACGGGACATATGCTGTTCTAGTTGATGCTTGGTAAAGAAGTGGTGGTACCGGCTGAATTTATGGTCCCGACCCTGTGAATTGCAATCGACAATAGATTGGGAGATATGGAGAGTTTACGAGAACGCCTCTACCAAATGAACAAACTGGATGAATGCAGATTAACAACGCAATGGGCAACATAAGTGGCACAAAGCCGTCGAAAAAGCATGGCATGGAAAACATTTGAAAAGTATGAGGTTTCAGCCAAGCGAACTCGTGCTTCAGTACAACGGCCGTAACGAGATAAAACCAGACAAGTTCAAGCTTAAGTAGCTAGGACCATATAAAGTGAGGGAAGTCGGCGATCCATAAAAGTGTGGACCTTGGACAGGCACGAAATTGTGGAGGCCATCAATGGATCGAAGTTAAAATTTTATCAGGAATGAGAAGGAGGCGAAGTAAGAAATAATCGCCAAATTGGACTTAGATAAATTAAAAAAAGAAGAAATAATAATATAAATAAATAAAATTTTGAGTGTTTTGTGGACACCAAGTGTCCCACAGATGCATATAGCCGCAGACACCAAGTGTCCCGTGGACATGTGGCCGAGGATACAAAGTGTCCTGTGGGTGCATGTTTTCGTGGACAGTGAGTGTTTCCTGGGGTATATTTTCGTAAAGGAAGGTGGGAAAAAATAGAATCTGTGGAGGTTGAAAAACAAAAAGAAATTGTAGCTGCAGGAGTCTCTTAAATACATGCCACGAATAGTGTTTTCCTTTGCCAAGGTTAGTTCTCGCAAGAAAGTTAGCCATAGGAGGAACAAAATTTTATGTCGAGGAGAGAAAGACAATCCGCGGTAGCAGCATTAGTGTCGACATAAAGGAAGAGCATCCTCAGGAGGAAGTCATAAGAAGAATAAGTGCTGAAGGAGAAAAGGAAGAAGCTACAGTCCACAGGAAAGGAACATATTGCACGCACATCATCTGTGGAAAGAAAAAGAAAATTTGCAGGGAAGGAAAGGCATTCAACCATGGGAACCATTGTCGGCGGAGAATCATTGTCGCAGAAGACAAAAAGAGAGAGAGTAAACCCTAACCGTTTCTTTTGGTGTTTGTGATCATTCTGATTTTGAAGTGCCCATTTTTGAGGTATTACTAAAAGATCAATTTGTTTTTTCAGCATCTATAAGTGGTATTACAGTTGCTGTTAAAAGTTTGACAACATATCAGCAAAAGGTAAATCAGCCTGCGCAACCTTTATTGCCATTTATATTACAACAAGAAGTACCACTAGTTCATCAAATGACTTGAAATTTGCCATTTGTAGCTTTTAATGTTGGCAACCCTTTACAAATTGCTGCTCATCATGATATTCCACCAGTAGCATTGAAAAGTGTGCCATATTTTACTAGTAACAATCATGTTTAAGTAGTGGAACATATCAAGGATATAGCTACCTTTCGTGGATTACATCAAGTTCAACATGAGGATGTGGCCTTACAATTATTAGTAGTCTCTTTCAGAGGAAAAACATTAATTTGGTTCAGAAGTTTAGCGGTAACTTCAATTGTTTCAGGGGAAGCATTGGGAAGCTTGTTAATCAACAAGTTTGAAGATAAGTTTGATAATCTTTCCTTGGTTGAATAGTTGACTAGCATCAAAAGACATCCTGATGAGCATAATTTTGATGTTAACTTTTGTTTTCAGCGAACTTGGGACAAAATTCCAGCATCTGTTAAGCCTTCTAATGATAATGCATTCTTATTTTATTCGAAGGCTTTTAATAGTGACATTTCAATTATGATAGAATCTATGGGAGGACATACTTTGCCTGACGCATTTGATATTGCTATAAGAGCTGAAAACAGCTTAATACAAGCCAACAAGCTACCTCCTACGCCTCTAATGCCTTATTCTGTAGAAATACAACAAATTGTATCAGATGTTATACCACCGTTAGCTTTAATTCCACCTATGCCTGCATTACCAACATTTAATGTTGAAGTTTCAGTAGAAAGACACGCTGCTATAGCTCCTATAAAAGAGCTATAAAAGCAAAATTTGGACTTAATGGAGAAAAGTGTTAGTATGATGCGAACTTTGCAAACTTATGGAAATGAAATAACGAATTTGAAAAGGCAACAAGGCCAATACAATAGGCCTAATCAAGCTTCCTATCAGGAAAATAGGCAATTCAATCGAGCTTCAGGATCAAACCAGCAAAGGCAAGCTCAAGGACAACAAAGAAACTATGGTCAAAGAGCTAACCAACTGTACAATTACGCAACTCCTAATAATACTAAAGAATTGGTAGTTGTTCCTCAAAACAACTATGCACATGATGAGGAGTGGTGCAATACTTGTAACGCTGGTCATTTTTGGCTTGATTGTGCACATGCAATTGAGGCAAGAAGACGAGATGTTCTTAAAGGACAACAAATAACTACTCAAGGAGAAGTTCATCATGATCAAGTGCAGTAACCAGGTAACCCGAATGCTACTCTAATGAATTTTAACGAAGATTAAGGTGTTATAACAACAAATTTTGGTTAAAACCAAGTTTGGAGACCTGTATCAGCGGGAACAAGGTCAAAGCCCTAGGTTGTAAATGTTCAACAGCAAGTTGATAAGGCAAACCAACAGCGAGCTAACATTGATAAAACTCAACCAAGAGTTTCAAATGTGCAAAAGACGCAATATGTGCCAAAAGGACAACAAGCACCAGTGCAAAAGGCGAGTATACAACCATCACAACAACAAAAGGAGTCTGCTGTACCAAAAAATCAGTCCAAGGTTAGAACACAAAATTTCAATATCGTTGAGCATTTGAAGTAGACTCATGTTCTTGTTTCCATGTGGGATGTTTTAGCACTCCCAGGTCAAAAGGATATGCTACAGGAAGCATTACAGTCACTTACCTTATCTGATGATGCTTTAGCATAGAAAACTCCTTGAGTTTTAATGGCTGCAAATGCTAATACATCACAACAACCATCCAATATAGTTAAACCACCACCTTTTTACATTACAGTCATAATAGGCAAGTATCTTGTTCATAATTGCATGACAGATTCAGGTGCTACTAGCTCAGTTATGCCAAAGAAAATTGTTTATCAGCTAGGCCTTAAATATGAACCAATTGAAAAGAGGGTAGTTCAACGAAATGAGACAAGTATTTAGACAATTTGAGTTATGAGGAACATGGATTTGACCTTGCATTCTTGTCCTAGTTTTTCAGTCCCTATGGATATACACATCATTGACTTACCTCCTTACTTTTTCATATGTTTATCACATGAGTTCACTGCCAAAATAGGAGGTTTTGTATCTACAGATTGGTCTCACATGCTTTGCCACTCTAGGTATGGTACTAAAATCACAATTCCATCTGAACCTATTACTAAGGATTGCTCTGAAAATAATATTGTTACTATTGAAAATGAGACAATAGCTATTTTATTTGACCAAGAGAAAATTAATGCTATTCATGAGTCCAAAATGCAGATAGACAATGTTCTTGATATATTATTAGACAAATGAGCAGCTGAAAATGCTAAAATTACAGAAGAACAAGTTGAAGAGCTAAGTTTGAGCAATTATGTTGTTCATGAAACTACCGATTTTTTGCCAAATGTCATGAAAAGTGCAGATGTAAGTTCGGAACAACAAGGTAATGAGGTGTGGAAATTATTTTATGATGGTTCCAATAGCAAAACAGGTGCAAGGGGAGGTTGCATGCTGATTTCACGAGCAAACGAAAGGTATTATGCTTCTTTCAGATTTACATTCAGCTGTACCAATATTGTTGCGGAATATGAAGCTTTTGTAAATAGATTAAAATGGGCCATAAAGCGAGGTATCAGTTGTCTACAAGTTTTTGGTGATTCTGAATTGATTGTTAACCAAGTTAGAGGAATCCATGTTACTAAAAATGATCTGCTGAGAAGTTATAAACATGTAGTGTGGGATTTAATTGAAAGTTTTGAAGCATTTAATTTGCAATCTGTATCTAGAAATCATAATAAACATTCTGATAGACTTGTTGCAATTGGTGCACAATATGATATACCGTTTGAAATCAGTAAAATTAAAGGAAATAATCATGTAAAAGTTATTGTCAGATCTGTTGTACGAAATTATGCTGAAAGTTGGAAAGTTTTTGAATTTGATTAACATATTGTAAATTTTTTAAGAGAAGAAGCTGAGTTTTCTCAGCCTAACGAGCAAAAACTACAGGATCAATATGAGGATCAAATTATTTAATTAAGGACAAATAAGATGCCTAAGGGTTTAGCAACTTTAGAATCCATTTTTAATAATGATGATCAGTTTAAAAAGATAATAGCTTGCAGATAAAGGAAGAACACTATGAAGAAATTGAAGTTGCAAAAGATAAAAAGCTGAAACTTGGAAAGGTATGTACTCCTGAAGACCATCAAACATTTGTTAATTTATGCCATGAATTCTATGATATTATTGCTTAGAATTATTCAGATTTGAAAGGATTTGATGCTAATGTTCCTCAACATATCATTGAATTGGAACGTGGTGCAAAAAAGTTAGAACCTCTTATGATGAAAGTGTTGAATAAGTTAATTGAAAGCACTATTACATTCCCTATTAAACATACTTCTTGGGTTTCAAATTTGGTTCCAGTTAGGAAGAAAAATGGAGAAATCAAATTGTGTGTTGATTTTCGTGATTTAAATAGAGCTTCATTGAAGGATAGACATCCTTTATCTTCAATGGAACAAATCTAACAAGTTGTTTTAGGATCAGAATGGTTTTCATTGCTGGATGGTGTTCTCCAGCAAAAAGGGTAGTTAGACAGCTGTCGGTGCGATGACGGTTGTGTCGTTTCATTGGCACTGTTTCAAATATTATAAATGCCGTAAACACTTATGTATTTGGCATCATTATCAGTATATGAAATATCATTGTTGTGTATCGAGAAACATTTGATAATGAATAGTATTTTGCATTGATTACATGTTTTCTTTCTTGTTTGCCACAGGCTGAACATTTGGCACTGTTGCTAGCTCGAATTCGGGATAGTATGGAAGGACAAAGATAAATGGGAAGAATAGTACAAGACAACTGGGAGACAAATGATGACGGTGAAACATAAATTTTTGAAGGAGAGCATGAAGCAGCGCAAAACTTTCACATTCTGTATCAAGTAGGTCTGGAAACTTTCGTATGGAGGGAAGGCACCGAGAGTGGGGTTATGACAGTGTGTGGGATGATATGCATGCGAGCCCCACGCGTACAAATTTCTAGACCAACTTCCCTGTCTGATCAGATAAGCCTACATGGCACAGAAGAGATGCCGGGAGGAAGCGGAATGCAAGGAACACCGTCAGGAGACTGAAGAAATTCTGAGGAAAGAAATCCAAGGTGTCGGAAAATTGAACCATGAGCAGTTGCGCCGTAGTGTCAAGTGCATTCACAAATCTGTAATTGTCGCATAAGTCGACACATGATGTATGCAAAATAAATAAATAAAAGAGTGTTCTATTTTGATTTAATTTTATAATGGTACTATATGCCTAATGCCCAATCTTTTGAATAGGAGTAAGAATTTGAGGAAAGAAATCGACGAATTACAAATTGTGTGTGGCGAAGCCGAGCAATAACGAGAATAAGACAACTCACTGGGGAACGGACTGAGGGGCAGCTGGAGGAATCATCTAGTGTGGTGGTCTAGCAGGGTTCACGAAGAACCAACGAAGGGTGCTTCAATTCATTGGAATAGTGAGGACGGAGCAACTATGAGTTGCTTGAGGAAACACGACATCAATTGGCAGTGCTTGAGGAGACAAAGGAGAAATTTCTACATTTATCACACACCACTACGAGAGCGATCTTGTGAAGTAGGAGAAAAGAGGTGAGGCCGACAGAGGACATTGGGGCGAAAGGAAGAGTTAGAGCGGCACTACACAATGGTCAGAGTAACTCGTCGAGATCAACTTCTAATCGTTCAGCGACATGAAATAGTGGTAATCAACGGGCAAGAAGCATTATGTCTCAAAACAAAAAACTCTCGAAGGTCATGGGTAACGGGAAAGAAGATCCCGTATGACATTGTCGTACATGTGAAACGATATGGACCACCAACGCGGTCATAGATGCAGATGAATGTTTGAACCAATTTCTCACCAGTTTACGGGGGGTAGCGGTGCATTGGTTCTCCGACATGGACAAGGCAAATATCTTCACATGGGATGATCTGAAGAAAGAATTCCAAGCAGAATTTTGACTGCTTTGAGATGATAATGAGATTGTAGCAGAAATCTACAACAACAAACAAGGGAAGAAAGACACAGTTTGAGCCTACAATTGAAGGCTTAAAGATCTTCTTAGCTGGATGGGTATGCAACCGGTGGACGAACTAAAGAAATGCTGGTTTGTAGAAGGCCTTTGCGGAGCATTGAGAAGAAAAATGAAAATAGTTTCACCCACATCCTACATCGATGCATACAACTGTGCCTTAAATCTAGAAAGTGAAAGCAAAACAACAAAGAAGAAGAAGAGGAGACATAAATCTTCATCCTTTGAGAGCGATAAATTCTCCGACAAGAGTAGTAGTGCAGACAGCGAGGAGCCCAACAAGAAAGTAGAAGCACTTCAAAAAGACTTGGAACAGATCTGAAAGGAATACAAATCCATGATGGTAACTAGTGGCTATACGGAGGAAGGAGAAATTTGGTGCACAAAATACAAAGAGAAGGGCCATTCAAAATGAGCGTGTCCAAAAAAGGTGATGTGTGATATCTGTTAGGTCTTAGGGCATTCTACAAAGGAATGTCCATTCAACCTGAAGATTAGGAGCCAACAGATATTGTTTACACAAGAACAACTATCCACGTCTGGCACAAACAATGAAACCCAGGGCAACAATACTACCACATTTGGTGGTTACTGGAACGACCGTCGATGAGGATGGGGTGGGGATGACAATAGAAATCAAATACAATATGATTCCAAAGGGGGTCCCATAATCTAGTGCTAGGCATGTAACCACAGGGGCCACTTTGCTAGAGTGCCCAAAGAATGACATTCTGCAAAAATTATGTCGATGGTGTGGTCGAGGGGACCACAAAGATGCTAATTGCTCGAAACAAGTAAATCTCATTAACATCGATGAGGAAAACGTTTTGGTTGTCACCCACAACTAAGCTAAGTAGGCTACCTGTCCTGACCCTCGCACGGAGAGGCAAAGGCTGCGGGAGGCACGGGAGCATGTAGAGAAAGCAATGAAGGCTATGAAGGCAATGAAGGATGCAGTTCCTCAACGATCGGAGGGAGAAAACAACTTGGTCAATCAGATGCGACAAATGGAGGTGCCCGTCAAGAGTTCAAGACCTCTTACAAGTAGTATCGTAACTAAGGACGACATTGCTGAATACCCACGCGCACACGACGAAGATGAAAGAACAACCAATTGTACTAGGAGGGTCCGCAATAGATTCCATGTTGTTGACAGTAAGCCACGACCATTATCCGACAGTGGTTGAGATGGGAATCCTAAGAACCATCTTGACGGACACTATTGTTGATGGTGGGTCCAGGGTAAATGTTCTTCCCGAGGTGATGTGGAGGAAATTGGGAAAGCCTTCCATGTGGCCGTCTACATTCAACCTACTTGGCATTGATCAGCAGGGGATAAAACCCGTTTGGACCTTAGTGGCTCAACAACTATCAGGATGCAACCATTCGTGCTGGATTTCGTAGTAATTCCCTCAAAGAAAAAGAGATATGACGCCATTCTTGGAAGAGGATGGCTGGTGGCCGCGAAAGTAAACCATAACTAGAAGAAGGATATCCTGTCAATGGAAAGTGGAGAGCAGAAGTTTTTGATTGATCTCCGAACTCAAATGGTAAGCGAAGAAACGACCTCGTTGTCGGAGTCCAAGTCGGATGGAGAGCACCAGAGAGATGAAGCAAGAATGAATCCAAACAACGAAGGCGTTTTAGAGTTGGAGGAGTGTTTAGAAGACGAGACAAGTTTATTGAACAGACTTTTTCATTGGCAAATGGGAGACTATAAACTCTTCCATATGTACATGCTTGGCATTGAAGAACCCGAAGATGAGGAGGTATTCCCACCATAGTTCGTGGTATATAGAGAAGGAAATCCGAAGATCAATGAGAGTCTTGCCCATTGCTTTGAAGAAAGAGATAAAATACGAAGTGTCATCCATAGAGGTTACTAATCTTGGAGACGTGGAGAATCCAAGGAACATACTCATGGGAGATGATATGAACCCGGTATAGAAGGCCGTGGCATTCAAAATTTTTCTTGAGTACAAAGATGTATTCGCATGGACTTACAATGATTTAAAGGGAATCCCATTGGAGATGTGTGTCCACCGCATACAATTGGTATCCGGAGCCATACTTGTGAGGAAGCACCTGTACCGAATGAACAAAAATTATGTAGCTCGCGTAGATGAGGAAATACAATGCATGCTAGAGGCCGACATAATATTCAAGGTTCAAACAAGCAAGTGGGTGTCACCTAGTGTGATATCGATGAAGAAGGACGAGATCTAAATCCGGATATGCATGGACTTCCGGTGCCTCAACGCGGTTAATAAAAGATCCCTTCCCAATTCTGTTCACCGACATGATTCTAGAAGAAATGGTCAGACACGAGATGTATTACTTCATGGATGGATTTTCTGGCTATGACCAGATCTCCATTGTGTTGGAAGACAAACTAAAGACTACTTTTGTGGTGGAGAATGAAGTGTATGCGTACAACCGAATGCCCTTCGGATTGTGTAATGCACTTGCCATGTTCTCGCAGATTATTTTGCACATATTCGACAAAATGTTGGTAGGCAACTTTTGCCCATTTTTGGATGATTGGTCCATTTTCAATGGACCAGACAACAATTTGAAGGCACTTCAGCAATGTATGGAGAGGTGTTGATGGGTGAGGCTGGCATTAAATCCAAGGAAATGTTGGTTCATGGTTCCTCAGGGAAAATTGCTCGGACATATTGTTTGCAAGACAGGACTAAGGACCAAAGTAACAAGAATCGGAATTGGATCGGAATCGGCAAGGCCGAATCGAATCGTGAATCGGCAATGAATTGGCGATGAATCGGCAAATTTGAAAACACCCTTTAAATTTAAAGATTTTAACAATTTAAAACTTATTTAATGCACCCTTTATTGAATATAACTTAAACACACTATAACATCATCAAATAGAAGTTAAAACTTAACATACATAAACATGGAACATAAAATCCATCACATATGTAACTATGTTATCTAAAATGTAAATTGTAGGCTAGCTGAAGTAAATAGAAATCAAATGATCACAATGATTTAAATCATAGAATGTATGTAAGATGATCCATAAGACATCAAATCATAAATGTATGTAGGAATCTAAGATGAAGATCCATGAAAGTTTGAAACATATGTCTATCAATGATTCAGTATCAATATTTGTAAACAAAATATAAAAACAAGGCTCCAGCTCAAGCCTCAGACTCATAGTCATCATCATCATCCTCAACATCATCTTGAAGCTCGGCTGCAGCCTCAGCCTCAGCCTCAGAGTATCCAGTCTGCCTAGTAGCAAGGCGTCTAATGTAGGTCCTAGAGAACTGTTGAGCCATATCTCCCGCATTTAAGATGGGCTCATGAACGTCGCTAGGGCCTGTGCCTGTGCGTGCACGTGTGCGTCTACCAATGCCTGAAGAACGTGCTCTAGCTGCCTCAGCCTCTATATCCACCTGGTCAACCCACACACGGTCTTCCTCAATGAAGACTGGATCCACAACCTCTGTGAGCCACTCTGATTCTGGATCAATCTCCTCCAGAATGATCAGAGAGGAGTCAGTGCCCAAAATCTGTCTGATCCTAAGACGGAGGTTGTAATGAACAAAGACAATATCATTCAACTTCTGCACTGTCAACTTGTTTCTCCTCTTCGAATGGATGTGCTCGAACATGGACCAACTGCGCTCACATCCAGAAGCGCTGCTTGGCTGACTCAGAATATGAATGGCAATTTTTTGAAGTTTTGGGGTTGTGGCCCCAAACATTTGCCACCATCTATCTGCAATAAGGGAAAAATTGAAAATAGAAACAATTAGTCTCATTTACAAATTACAAGTTAACTCTAAAATTACATAATCAACTTTAAGATTAGAATCTAGATTCATGAACATTGAATATATTATTTAATTTTTACTTGGCTGTAGTGTTGTCTCAGCATTTATGGCCATCCTGCCAGAGAAAAGTGGCCCCTCTTTATTGTTGAACTGGTCTAGCTCAACAATCGCAGCAGCGCTATCTTCATCGCTACTCAACCTCTGAATCACTGTGTATAAGCCAGTGAGAACCTCCGCATCCGCCTTGAACTCAGGACGGAAACGATATGCCGGATTCAGAAAGTAAGCTGCTGCATGGATGGGTCGATGGAGCTGATTCTGCCATCTCCTATCGATGATGTCCCAAATAGGGCCATACCTCTCCTGCACTCCTGCATATTGGGCTCTGATGGCTTCCTTGGCCCTATCCATGCCCTCATAAATGTAGCCCATAGAGGGCTTCTCCCCATCAGCAGTTCGTAGCAAAGCTACAAGGGGCTCAGTGACCTACATATAAAGTAAAACAAAAAACTTGAGTCAAAACTTAAATATAAAATAATATAACTTAAAGTAAAAGTAAAATACTAAATGTTAAATTGCAATAAATTTACCTGCAGGATTTCTCTAGCGGGTTTCCAAAAACCATCTTCATCAAATATGCAATCCGCCACATCTATCTCTATAGTGGTCGTAGCATAGGAAGAGGAAATCCACTCCCGCCCAACAAACATGCTCCTCAATTCATCCCTTGATGTCAACAAGGACTGCAAAGTGATGAAATTCAAGGCAAACCTCGTGATACCTAGGCGAGCTAACTCTTTGCCTTCTGTGTACTTCCTCATTGTGCTAAGGACAAATGAATGATTATAAATGAATTTGCATATGTTTTTTGCCCTTTCCACACATGACTTGACAAACTCAAGTTTGCCAATTTCCTCCAACATGAGGTCAATGCAATGTGCCGCACAAGGGGACCAAAATATGGTGGGGTGCCTCTCCATCAAAAGTTTACCTACAACAATTTTAAGTCAATTAGAAATTCAAATTTCAAAATTCAAATAAATTTATTTTCAAAACTTGAAAAGTTAAAAGTTTACCTGCAGCAACATAACTTGCTGCATTATCCGTCACCACCTGGATCACATTTTGTTCTCCCACCTCTGCTATGACTTCCTCAATAGCCTCACATAAGTATGTGGCATTTTTTACATGTGCGGAAGCATCAATGGATTTGATGAACATGGTATATCCTACAAGTAACAAAACAACGAATTAGAATATTAAAATTAAATGGATCATCAACAAATTAGCATTCAACAAATCAAAATTTACAATTATGTATGTAGGAAAGTAGAATGATCAATTACCTCCACAGGAAACAAGAAAATTGAGGAGTGTTCTATTCCTCCTATCTGTCCAACCATCAGTCATGATGGTGCAACCCTTTGCAATCCACTCCTTTCGGTTCTCCTCGAGCTTAGCCCTCATGTCCTCTACCATCTCATCCAAGAGGTATCCGCTCAACTCAGCCTCAGTTGGGGCTTTAAACCTCGAACCACAAATAGCAACCGCATCTATCATGTTTTGCCAATAAGAAGCCCTGTCACAAATAAAAATTTAGATGTCAAAGACTCAAATTATAAAGCAAGTAAATATAATTAAAGTTTTACTTTTACTTTTAATTTTAACTTTAAAGAAAACAACGAAAAAAGAATCAATTACCTGGCTGCAATAAATGGAATGTTGCAAAAGTACCAAAATTTGCATATCTCCTTTCTGGTAGCATCATGAATTTCCTTGTTCAAACCCATGCCCTCAAGCGTGGGTTGGGAACTAGGAGTAGTGCGGGGCACAAAATAACTATCCATTCTTTTTTTCGCACTCTAGGCTGCAATAGGTTGGTGTGGGACTTTGTCTCAGTATGTGACCGACTAGCACTAGCACGAGCAGAAGAACTAGAATAAAAAGGAGGCCTAGAAGAACCCTCTCCAACACAACCTACAGATGCAGAAGCTGATGCAGATGCAGATGTGAATGCGGCTACAGATGCGGATGCAGGAACATGGGAGCCAATACCCCTTAACCCTTCAAGTTGCATTTTCCTATTGGCTTTGTCTTTTTCAATTTTTTCTAATGCCATTAAGCAAGTGCGTTTTGCCTCAGGAGTTTGGTGAGTGCAAATTATAACACCGTGTCCAGGTATAGCAGCAATGTGGTATTTCAATCTATAAATACCCCTAGAAGTTATTTTTTCTTTACAAAAAATACATTTTGTTTGATATTTGGTTCTTCCAGGAAACTCTTCGTTATATTTCCAACATTCATCTTTTCTACCCATTGCGAATTTGCAAAAAATGAAAGCAAAGGCTGCTGCAATAAAAATTTATATGTAAAATATCAAAGTTTGAAGCTAATAAAAGCTACAAAACAACAAACCCTAGTTTGCAACTTAGTAAAAATAAAGAACATTCAAGATCTAAACTAAAAATCTTGAAAACTATAAAAATTTAACAAAAAATGCATAATACACTAACATGCAAAAAAAAAAAGAGCACTTACCTCTTGCAAATGAGTTGAGGAGTGTTGAGATTGGCTCCCTAATGCTCCCAATGCAATTGATGGCCTCCCCAAATGGATTGTTGATCTCTTTTGTGCTCTTTCTTCTTGCCGGTTAGAAAGCTATGGCTTTTCTTTTCTCTTCTTCTCTCTCACTTTTGCTCTCTTCTACTCATGTTAAACAAATAGAAGGCCCTTTAGGGTTATAACAAAGAGAATAGCTCAAAAAAAAAGTAAAAAAAAAAGCAATTTTTTAAAATTTTACAACTCTATACTTTATTGGCCTCAGGTGATTCATGCCGATTTTTCTAGGCGATTCATGTTATTTTTTGGATGAATTGCCTGAATCGCCGATTCAGGCGATTCACTTGAAGAAATCGGCAATGGCGATTTCCGACTCCAAAAAAATCGCCACTGCTGAATCTAATCGCTGAATCGCCGATTCAGGCGATTTTATGGTGATTCTCGTTACTCTACTAAGGACCGATCCCTAGATAAAGTAAGGGTGATAGTGGAAATGGAAGCCCCGAGTATTTGGAGTCAAGTCCTTTCTTAGACACATTAGGTATTACAGACGATTTATAAAGAACTATGCCTGAATTTCTCTACCCATGGACAAGTTGACACGAAAAGGAGAACCATACATGTGCACTTTCGAGTAGGAGACTGACTTCTTACAACTAAAGAAATAGATTGCTGGGAGCACCCATATTGGTGTATCCAAATTGGTATAGGGAGTTCCACGTCCACATGGACGAATCAAACTTCGCTATCAGTGCCACGTTGGTGCAGACTAGTGATCATGGTCTCGATTATCCAGTGTATTTTGCAAGTTGGATACTATCAAAAGTTGAGAGAAATTATATTACCATTGAAAGGGAGGCTCTTAGGATGGTGTACTCGGTACAAAAGTTCAGACATTACCTGTTGGCCACAATATTTACCTTTTAAGTGGATCACCAGGCATTGATGTACCTGATGAACAAACCAATCATCCAAGGTAGAATTAACAGATGGTTGTCGCTACTACAATAATTTACCTTCACCATCATTGTGTGATGGGGGAAGAGTCATGTCATTGCCGACCAACTCTCTCGAATCAAGTCCGGGGAGCCGCTAGAAGGGGTCAATGACGACTTTTCGGATGCATACTTGTTTAGAATCGCCATTCTTTTGGAATGGTACAAGTCTATAGGGGAGTATCTGTCAACATCCCAATTTTCGAGAGAAATGCTGCCAGGCGATCGACAGAAACTAGTTCTAAGAAGCTGGACTTTTCAGCTAATAAATGATCTTCTCTATAAGATGGGTCTTGATCAAATACTACGGTGATGTGTAATGGAGGAAGAAGTGCAAGGTGTTCTAAGAGAAGCACATGAAGGGCTGATAGGTGGCCATGTGGGACTTGACACAACAACATGGAAGGTTCTGCTTGTCGGCTTATGGTGGCCCAACAACACATGCCAAAGAGCCGGCAAACCACTCAAGAGGGACTTCATGCCATTAAACCTGTCCCACGCCTAGGAATTTTTTGAACATTGGGGACTAGACTTCGTCGGTCCCCTAAAGGCGAGAAGGTCCCGACGCTGTCGATACATAGTGGTAACCACAGAGTATCTAACAAGGTGGGTAGAAGCACGTGCACTACCTGATAATTTTACAATTAACACAGTCAAGTTCTTGTATGAACAAATCATCCACCCGATATGATATACCTATTTTGTTGACGAGTGACAGAGGTCACTTCGTCAACCACGTGATCAAATTATTGACAACAGAATTCAAAATTTTTCATTTCTTGTCAAGTCCCTACTATCCACGAGCCAATGGCTAGGCGGAGGCCACAAATAAAATTCTAGTGGGCATCATATGCAAATCCTATGGCATTGAACAGGTCGACTAGGAGAAGTTGCCTTTGACATTGTGGGCCCACCATACCACATTCAAAGTCACAACGGGACAAATGCTGTTCCAGTTGATGCTTGGTAAAGAAGTGGTGGTACCGGCTGAATTTATGGTCCCAAGCCTGTGAATTGGAATAGACAATAGATTGGGAGATATGGAGAGTTTACGAGAACGCCTCTACCAAATGAACAAATTGGATGAATGCAAATTAACAACGCAATGGGCAACATAAGTGGCACAAACCCGTCAAAAAGCGTGGCATGGCAAACATTTGAAAAGGATGAGGTTTCAGCCAAGCGAACTCGTGCTGCAGTACAATGGCCGTAACGAGATAAAACCAGACAAATTCAAGCTTAAGTAGCTAGGACCATATAAAGTGAGGCAAGTCGGCGATCCATAAAAGTGTGGACCTTGGACAAGCACGAAATTGTGGAGGCCATCAATGGATCGAAGTTAAAATTTTATCAGGAATGAGAAGGAGGCGAAGTAAGAAATAATCGTCAAATTGGACTTAGATAAATTAAAAAAAGAAGAAATAATAATAAAGATAAATAAAATTTTGAGTGTTCTGCAGAAACCAAGTGTCCCACAGACGCATATACCCGCATACACCAAGTGTCCTGCGGACATGTGGCTGAGGATACAAAGTGTCCTGTGGGTGCATGTTTTCGTGGACAGTGAGTGTTCCGTGGGGTATGTTTCCGTAAAGGAAGGTGGGAAAAAATAGAATCTGTGGACGCTGAAAAACAAAAAGAAATTGTAGCTGTAGGAGTCTCTTAAATACATGCCACGAATAGTGTTTTCCTTTGCCAAGGTTAGTTCTCGCAAGTAAGTTAGCCATAGGAGGAACAAAATTTTATGTCGAGGAGAGAAAGACAATCCACGGTAGCAGCATTAGTGTTGACATAAAGGAAGAGCATCCTTAGGAGGAAGTCATAAGAAGAATAAGTGCTGAAGGAGAAAAGGAAGAAGCTGCAGTCCACAGGAAAGGAACATATTGCACGGACATCATCAGTGGAAAGAAAATGAAAATCTGCAGGGAAGGAAAGGGATTCAACCGTGGGAACCATTGTCGGCGGAGAATCACAGCCGCAGAAGACAAAAAGAGAGAGAGTAAACCCTAACCGTTTCTTTTGGTTACATTAAAAGACAAAACGAGAGACTGTTATTATTGAGTCTGCAAGAAAAAGAAAGCCGTGGAAAAATCAGTTGAAGGCAAATATGGAAAAGAATGCGAGAGTGTTGGCTTCTGGGGTCCGGGTTGTAGGGCCAACAACATCCAGGAGTAAGAAGCAGAAAGTGAAGGCTGATCTATCATACTTGGCGGTCTAGTTTGAAGGGCTAAAAGATAGCGAGTGTCGGAAATGGTGGCAAGAGACTGTAGATACTGATTTAATCAAACAAATTCTAGTACAAGCACAAGTACATTGGGCAATACAACATTCGGTATTTTCCATTAAGTTATTTGAATCAGTTTTAAAAACTATGATAAAATCATACAATAGGAATAGCAGAGCAAGTACTTTTGTTTACAAGAAGCACCGTATGACAGTGTCTTTCAAACTGCGAGATTTTAGTAGGGTTTTTGGCATTCCTGGTCAAGGAGGTCGAAAGGTGGAGACCAAGAATTGAAAGTTGTTACAAGAACGGAAGGAGTATTGGGTGAAATTAGTAGGCCGTGACCTCACACTAGAGGAAATGAAGTTTGTGGTGAAAGGTGCCAAGAGCCAAGGGTTGCAGAGAGATTTTATTTGAGAGGGCCATTGGAGGTGTATCATAGATGTAATTAAAAACAGGTAGATGGGGGCAAGTCAGGCCTCTGATATAGCTTTGCGGCATATTACATTCATGAACAGTATCATTAATGGTACCGTGTATGATTGGGCCACGGTTCTCATCGACAGGATAGAGGAGTTTATCACACTCTAGCATTGGACATTCTTCATGCCGCATTATGCCATAGGCTTGTTTTTTGAGGCAGCCCTTCCTCAAGTTCCAGTCAATGATTTTGAGGTTCCACCGAGGGGGAAAGTTGGCGCCATGAGTACCCCCAATATTCTACTGGAGACATTTAGACACGGGTGGAATTGCGGCGGGCAAAAGAAGGTATTACAGGGGTTGGAGGCATACGGAGACATAGATAGCAGAAGGAAGGAAACCTCAGAGCAGTGGAGCTGATTCTGAGGAAGAAAGTACCTCGGCAAAAGTTGGCAGCGACGCGGCGGTCGGCGGGTCCACATTCTTCACCCCGCCCCAGTTCCCAACTTCGGCGCATTTGATCGCCACCACTTTGCTCATTCCTCCGTTCAGCCAGAGACATCTGCCGATCGTCATGACTCCACCGCCGGCCGTGACAAATGTTATTCCACGGATGGCCATGACAGATGTGATTCCACCGATGGCCACGACAAAAGTTATGCCTTCAAAGAGTTTTTCGCCAAACTCAATTGCACCTGCAAAGCCAGCCGTATAGATAGTAGGGTTACCAACGTTAGAGCTAGAACCTCAAGTTCGATTAGATGTGATTGGCAATGACGTTGTGGTCACCATCTCTTCCTCTTTCTTGGCCAATGCCCAACCAGCCTAGCCAATCCAGTCGGTTTTGCAAGTCCAGCCAGTTTCATTGGTACAACCAACACAACCAGATGAGAGCATTCAACCGACACAGGTAGGTTAGCCCGAGAAAATTGAGGTGATGGATAGAGCTAGTGCATTCCTACGACAATAGTTTCGACTCATTCTTGCAGAGGTTAGTCCTTCCATTTAGTCCCCAAGGTATGGAGGGGTATCCCCAGGACCAACTGCTATTTTAGAGCCATAGGAGGTGGGAGTACCATAGTCCGAGGATGCGCTTCGAGAGGAGGCAGCACCGGATGTGGACGTGGCTACTGCAAGAGAGGTAGGGATGGATATCGATGGGGAGTGGACTCTAGATGACGTGGGAAAAGAGGATTATGGGTTGGATGAGGATAGATGCAAGACATATCTAAAAGCTATGTAGGTTGTGATGGAGAAAGGACACATCATTGCATGCCAGGCTTTGACTCGTAGGAGGGAGTTACATTTGATTTGAGCTTATATTCGGGGGGTTTGTCCTGAGCATTTTAGCTCTAGTTTTGAGGCCAAGGGATGGCTAGCAGTGGAGACACTAACGATGTTGGATGATTGGGCTACAGAGCCTGAGCTAGGATAGTACAACACTCCGATGGAGAAGCTGGCACGAGATAGTGGGGTTATATAAAGGCGTCTATTATGCTCATAGGCGGACAGGGCATCAGAGAGGATTGTAGTTGAGAGATTTGTGACAGTTGAGAAGCTAGCCGCTAACTTGGTTAGCCAGTAGGCAGCATGGGCAGTCGAGTGCACAACACTTTTGCAGGACAAAGAGGTGGCTAAACATAGACTACAAGCGGCCGAGCAAGAATTACAGAGAGTTAAGGCTCAAGCCATGGATGCAACGTTTCTTTTGAAGCAGGCAGTACAGGTTAATACGTGAACTCAGAAGGATTTACACATTTGCATGGATTGTGTATGAGTTGTGCCAAAAACAGAGCACTTCAGGGACGCCACCTCTTCCCTACTTTATATTGTTTCTATGTTGTATTCTCCTATTTTGTTAGTTTTTGAAGTCGCTTGAAGACGACTTTTCTTTTTTGGGGGGGATGATGTCCGACAAAAGGGGTAGTTAGACAGTTATCGGTGCAGCGATTGTTGTGTAATTTCATTGACACCATTTCAAACATTATAAATGCTGTGAACACTTATGTATTTGGCATCATTATCAGCATCATTATCATTGTACAGAATATCATTGTTGTGTATGAAAAAACATTTGATAATGAATAGTATTTTGCATTGATTACATGTTTTCTTTCCTGTTCGCCACGGGCTGAACAAATGATTTCTCTGGTTATAATCAGATTTTGGTCGAGGATAGAGGTAAAACAACATTTACTACCAAGTGGGGAACTATGGCTTATCAGAAGATGCCATTTGGTTTTTCAAATGTGGGTGCAACCTTTTAGAAAGCAATGGATAAGGCTTTCCTAAATTTAATGTACAGGTTTGTGCTTTTTTATCTTGATAACATTATTGTTTTTTCAAAAAATGCGACAGATTATTTTCAGCATTTAAAGGTAATATTTGAGAGATGTAGGAAATATGGCATATCTTTGAATTCAAAGAAAAGTGTTTTTTCTGTTCGTGAAGGTAAACTGTTAGGATTCATTGTTTCTAAAGAAGGTATTACTATTGAATCTAAAAGAGTGCAATTCTTGCTTTACCACTTCCAACACATAAAAAGGGACTTCAACATTTCCTAGGTAGAATTAACTTTGTGAGGAGATTTATTTCGAATATTGCCAAATTATTAATGCCATTAACAGCTATGATAAGAAAAGGTATGGTTTTTAGCTGGACAAAAGAAGGTAAATGTAGTTTTGAGCTGATAAAAGAAGCATTGGCTGCTGCTTCTACATTGTTATATTCAAATTTTTCAAGAGATTTTATATTATATGCCTATGGGAACATTGATTCCATTGCCACCAGATGAGGGTTTTGAACAGCCATTAGCGTTTTCCAGTCAAGGACTTAAGGATTATGAACTGCATTATACTTTCGTTCAAAAGCATGTTCTTGCTATTATAAGAAATTTGAAAAAGTTCAGACATATGCTTTCAAATAATAAGATCAAACTAATGGTTGCTCACCCTTCTGTTAAAGATTTCTTGCTCAACAAAGATTTGAATACTAAAAGAGCAGGTTGGACCACAAAAGCC
Source organism: Cupressus sempervirens (assembly GCA_028749045.1). Classification (NCBI taxonomy): domain Eukaryota; kingdom Viridiplantae; phylum Streptophyta; class Pinopsida; order Cupressales; family Cupressaceae; genus Cupressus; species Cupressus sempervirens. The sequence continues at coordinate 812,108,604 of CM053792.1, forward strand.
ATAGAATATGACATTGAAATCAATGTAACCAAGCTGGTTAGAGGCAAAGGTTTATGGAAACAACTTGTTGGAAATGAAAATAATGATTTAATTCATGATGATGATGATGCTGTTTTGGCCTTATTAGATGATGAAGAGCCTTTTGTCCACAATATGCAAAATGATTGGGTGGACGATATGATAAATTTCTTGCAAACAGGATGCTGTCCTCAAGGTTTGGAAAGGTCAAAACGAAGGTATTATAGATTGCAAGCCATTCCTTATTGTTTAATGAATGGTAAGGTATTTTATTCAAGAAAGATTTGCAAGGTGTGTTGCTGAGATGTATTAAACTAGATCAGATTGAACATATTTTACAGCAATTTCATTAAGGGCTAGCTGGAGGTCACTTCTCACCAAGAGCTACAACTCTTAAGGTGATGAAGGCATGCTATTATTGGCCAGGTGTGTTTAAGGACGCACATTTTTGAGTAAGAAAATGCAAGCAATGTTCAATTTCTGTAGGTCAAAATAAAATTGTAGTGCTGCCCTTACAACCTATTCAGGTGGACTAGCCATTTATGAAATAGGGTCTAGTCTTTATTGGTGTCATTAACCCACCATTAGGTGCAGGTCATAAGTGGGTATTAACAGCCATCGATTATTTTACAAAGTGGACTGAAGCGGTAGCTCTTAGAGATGTGAATGAAACCGTTGTTTTAAATTTCTATGAAGATTTAGTATGCAGATTTGGTGTACCAGATTCAATTATTTCAGATAACACACTTGCATTCGTAGGAAACAAAATTGCAGAGTGGGCTATCAGGAAGGGCGTGTATTTGAATGCTTCATCAAATCACTACCTACAGGGTAATGGACAAGCTAAATCCACTAACAAGAATTTGATTCGTATTACAAAGAAGACATTAGAAGGGAATCAACTTCTTGGCATGAAATGTTGAAATCAGCACTGTGGTCTGATAGAATAACTCCTAAAAGATCAACTGTTATGTGTCCTTATACGCTGGTCTATGTTAAAGAAGCTAGATTACCTGTCTCAGTTGAGTTTCTAGCATTAGATTTTATGCATTAGTTAGACATGATTGATGAAGAGCCTATGACTATAAGGCTAGCTCAACTCATCGAATTAGAAGAGAAACGAAGAGGTGCTTTGCAAAAGATTGAGCTTCATCAAGCTCAAATGAAGAGGACGTTTGATAAGAAAGCATCTCCAAAAGATTTTCAGCTGGGAGACATAGTATTAAAATGGGATGAATTGAAAAGTAGACCTGGAAAGCATACAAAATTTGATGCCATGTGGGCTGGTTCGTATATCATAACGGGTAGTACACCACACAATGCTTTTTATCTATCTACACTTGAAGGAGAGGAGTTAAAAATTCCGGTTAGCGGGATTCACCTCAAGCGATGCTTTTGAGGTATTTTTCAGATTGCAATAAGTGCTTTGGCACAGTAGAGTAGAGGTGTGATTTAGTTTTCAGATTTCAATAAGTGTTGTTTCAGCACATTCAAATTCAAATTTCAACGTGTTAGTTGCTAGTTATTAGTAATAAAACTAGAAACTACAACAAATCATTATCAATCTGCCATCAATAGATGAGGTACATATCACACTAAGCATGGAATGAATTCTGATGCCTTGAATCATACATACTCCATGGGTTCATAATAGGTTCATGATGACATGGTATAGTATTCAGCCATTCAACTATAAGGAAATTAGAGAACATTCAGGCAAATTGTTGGTACAAATTCTTTTGAAATACTCTTAGAAAAAACGAGTATAAATTCTGATTTTCAATTATAGTTGACTTGAATAGTATCTTGATGCACAATAGTAATATGATGTATTCTCCAACATCATACTAGAGTGATATACCATTGTATAAAAATATGAGAACACTAAAAAATAGGAGGTATAGTCACTCCACGACAATTGGTATATCACCCTAATACAATCTTAAATGACACACCAGATTGCTGTTATGATGTAAGGTACAGATTCAAGTTTAGCAGTTGAAGTTTTATAGTTGTTTTCAATAGATTTCTCAGTCAAACTTGCAAGATGTCATAACAGCCAATAGCTATTACTCCTCACAACCACGATATAGTTGTTATGCCATAGAAAAGAGATCATAAAATGAAACAAGATTTATCACTTTGTTGTGATACAACTCCATCCTGGTTATCAAAACGAACAGCTATAGGATCCTATGGCAACTAACAAATTTGATTCAATTTTTAGTTTTCAATTTTAGTTTCAGATTGGTGTGGTGAGGTGTGTTTATTTCAGCAACGATTTTCAGTTTTTTAGTTTGGTAGTTCTCTAAATTTTTGAGAAGTTTTAGTTTTCTAAATGCTGAAGATAACTCTGTGCCGATGACGAAGGTTTGAAGACACGAGAAGATTGTGAAAGGGACATACATATGTTACAAGTATGAAACCTTTTAATCGAATCATGGAGGAATTGGAGCTTTACAAGTATACAAGCAAAACATGGCACGAGATATATTTTCCAGAATAAGCAAAATAGGCAGCAAGCTACAAGTGGACTCAAGGATTGATCAGCAAGCTTTTAAAGATAGGAATGTGAATATGAAAATAAAAGTGCAAAGGATAAATACAGAGTGAATTGGTGATCTAAAAGAAACAAGAGTATGAGTTTCAATCAACAAGAAAATACAGTCATATTGCGAGGCATATTTTGAGCAATTGAGAAGGAATTAAGACAAACGATTTCAGCATTATGACCAAAATAGGGTGATTTAGGTAGCAATGCGGGCAGAATCTGTAGAATGGCAAATGAGGGTCTGAAGGAAGTTTTTGCACATTGGATGGAGGAAATTTTTCGGCGTGATGACGTTGCTTGGGCTGCATACTAGTTTTTCTTGGTAGAACCTATAAAAGGGCAACACACACCTCCCCAGGATAATGATCTCCAGTCATAACCACACCTTACCGCCATCCCAAGAAATTCAAAGATGAGATCGAAAAGACGATTCAAGCTACTAGAAAGAGGATGGATCCGTCCCAGTTCGAGCCCTTCCATGTCATCAGTGGTATTGGTCAAAAAAAAGGATGGGACGATGCACATGTGTGTGGATTACCTTGCGTTGAACAAAAAAACAATAAATGATAGATATGCCATTCTAAGGGAGATGAGTTGCTGGATGAATTACATGGCGTAGTGTATTTTTCGAAAATAGATCTCCATTCCGGATACCGTATGATCTACATGAGGGAAAAAGACGTGGAAAAAATGGCTTTTTGTTGTCACTACAGACATTATGAGTTCCTCATCATACCATTCGGATTAACGAATGCACCTACTACATTCCGATCATGCATGAATCGCATCTTTAACAAACAATTGCGTAAGTACTTATTGGTATTTTTTGATGACATTCTTATTTATAGTAGGAGATGGGAAGAGCACCTGAAGAATCTGGATGAAATCCTAAGGATCATGAAGGATTAGTCTTTGTTCGCCAAGCAATCCAAGTGTGAATTTGGTATGATAGAAATATTGTACTTGGGACGTGTTGTCAGTAAATATGGCATTCAAGTTCATTAGGAGAAGATTTAGGCTATCCTTGTTTGGCCTCCTCCAAAATCACTCACGGAGTTGTGAGGATTTTTTGGATTGTGCAGTTATTACCGGACGTTAGTAAAGGGTTTCTCTCAACTCAACAAACCACTAACAGATTTGACAAGAAAGGGGTCCTAGTGGAATGAAAAGGCACAACTCAGTTTTGATAAGCTGAAGAAAGCAATAAGCACTTGTCATGTGCTTGCTTTACTTGATTTCACTCAACTGTTCATTATGGAGTATGACAGATCCGGAGAAGGCATTAGCGTAGTACTGATGCAAGATAGACACCTCATAGCTTATTAGAGTAGGAAACTTATACAAACAAAATGCTTATATTCCATCTACAAGAAAGAGATTTTGGCCATTGTACATGCGCTAACCAAGTTCCAATAGTATCTGGTGGGTGCCAAGTTTTTCGTTCATACAGATCGTAATGGTTTGAGATATTTTTTGGAGCAATGAGACTTGAACGAGAGGCAACAAAAATGGGTAAGCAAGGTTCAGACTTTTGATTTTGACATTGAATATGTGAAAGGAAAGAACAATGTGGTTGCAAATGCTTTGTCCAGGAAATCTGCCGTCTGCTTACTAACCTAGACTTTTGCTGACTGAAAAGCACATTTGCTGGTGGAATATTCCAAAAACACATTTGCCTATGACCTAATGGATGGCAACACCTAGGATGGTTAGTACAAAGTGGTGGATGATATCATTATAAGAATCAAATATTTTTAGTGCTGGAATCCAAATTGAAGCAGAAAATCTTGAAGGAGGTACACGACTCACCCTTGGTAGGACACCCTGGCTTTCTCAAAACATATAGACGTCTCAAGGAGAGGTTTTCATGGAATGGACTTAAAAGGAGACATATTGTAGTGTGTAGGAGAGTGTGCGGTCTACTAGCAGAACAAATCCGAGCATACTCTACTTGTTGAGTTACTGCAACCTCTGTCAATTCCAGAACATGTGTTAAAGTATCTTGATGGATTTCATAACCGAAATTCCCAAGGTGAATAGAAAAGATGGTATCTTTGTGGTGGTTGACAGATTGACAAAGTACACACATTTCTTCTCCATTTCCTCAGATTTTTAGGCCACAAAAGTTCCCGATTTGTGTTTTAGAGAAATCTTTCATCTGCATAGGTTACGTCGAAACATTGTTAGTGATTGGGATGGGCAATTCATCAGTATCTTTTGGACAGAATTGTTTCGGTTGGAAAGGACAAAATTGTCACCAAGTACTAATTGCCACCCTCAGACAAATGGACAAACAAAGATTGTGAACAAGTGGCTTGATGGTTACCTTCGAAACAACATTTCGTCACAATAACGGGCGTGGGTCAAATGGATACATCTAGGGGAATATTGTTACAATACCATGTACCACATGTCCATTAGGATGGAACCATTCAAAGTTCTATATGGGTATGAACCCCTCTGCTTCATCGACATAGTTCTAGGAGATAGTCATGCACCAAGGGCGAGGGACTGGCTTAAGGAGGGAGAGGACATCCTAGGATACTTGAAGGAAAACTTACAACGAGCACAGGATCAACAAAAGATGTACGTCGACAAACACCAAATAGAGGAGTTTTGAAGTAGGAGACTTGGTATACCTCAGGCTCCAGGCATATCAACAATACTCATTGAAGGAAATGGGAAAAGAAAAACTGAAGCCACGGTTTGATGGCTCTTATCGTGTAGTGTGCCGCATCGCTGAAGTCACCTATGAGTTGGAACTTCTAGAGGGGAGCCGTATTCATAACATTTTTCATGTTTCCTGCCTGAAGAAAGCTGTGGGACAGAACATCATGGTAGCTACAAACCTTCTGCCACCGAATGAAGAAGGAAAGCTCATGAATCTCCTCTTGGACTGCAAAAATGAGTCGAGAATCTTCTTCGACAACATCATGTTAGTAAACAGAACAATCGACACTTGTTTCCTGATGCTCATAAATATGGGACAAAGGACAGCCTGAGTTGTAATGAAGATGGCCTTTTGGAGCAAGATGCATGGAAAATGTCTAGGAAGACTGTCCTTGAAAGCATTCACGTAGGAGTATTGAAATTCAAAGTAAGTAGTGAGCCTCGCAGGTTTCAGTGTCATTTTACTTGAAAATCAAATAAATGTAATTTGCAAATCAGATGTTAAAGTAACAACTTGTAAGTTTGTTAACATTCACAAGGTTGTAGAAGTGTTTCTTTTTTGCATTCCAAAACAAATTATGAAAATTATACTTCTTAACCAGTTACTGATTTCTTGCTTAATTTCTTCTTTTTCTTATTCATATGCCTTTGACCATGAAGGCAATACAATCCTTTCTATGATCTCTGCAATGAAGTGAGAAAATAACGGATTGATAATTCTTCTAATACCTTGTCCATTGGTTCTATTACCTAAGTTGTGCTTTGGTTTAGCATTGCAAATGTTGCAATCCTTTAAAATGACTTTTGCAATGAAGTGACAAAAGAGCATGTCACTAACTTTTGCAATAGCTTGTTCATTAGCTCTTTTTTCCTAAATTATGTTTTGACTTATCATTGCACACATTGTTTTATGGCAAAGTAGGCTTATAATTAATAAGCTCTTTTTTTGGGGTCCAATCTATCAGCTCAGAACTAATAGTTTTTTTGAAAAATGTAATAATGATTGTGGGTTTTAAATAGAATATGATACCATCTATTAAGTTTGACATACAATATTTTTAGGTTTTATGCTGATTTTTAAATAGAAGATGATTGTACCTATCAATTTCAATATACAGTATTTTCGGGTATTATTATAGCATAACCTGGAACATGGAATAATATGAAAGCGACAAATGAGAAGGTTATATTGTGGAAAGATGAATTAAATCATTTTGTTATACAGGAAACGCCGAAAGGCCACAAGATGCTAAAATTCCGAAGAAGCCTCCCTTCTTACAAGGAAAAAGATGCATTGCTGGAAGCTGTTGCAAGAAATCAGATTTGTTTACTAAAGTTTCTCTCATCCTAGTTATGGTGCATTTTGATTAATATCTGATCTTTCATTTAGTATGCTTTGATTTAACTGGCACACGTTGATAATGATTTGGCTTTCCTCCATAGTAATTGGTTAACCTTGAAAAGTGCACTTTCTGTGTGTTTTGAAGGACTGCTGTCCTTACAAGTAAATGAACAATGTTTCCTTTCTCCAATGACATCTTTCTTTATTTATGAATTACGTGGTAAGCTTGGGAATTGAATTGAGCACAAGTATGATTGTTGTTTGAAATGCATGATTGTTCATACTAGCAAATTTTTATGTGCTCTGCTCAGACCAGCGGTTAGGATTGCCGTTATACTTGTTTACGGTTTCAAAGTTTATGATGTTTAGGTCAAGTCCAGAATGAAATTAGATAATGTTGGGTGTTGATCAATGAGCACTTATCATATGTAGTATGCAAATAAATTAAAGTCTTTATTCTTTAAAGTAGTTAGTCATCATACTGTTTTTTGTTGAATTTTCTTCTTTCCTACTAGGTATTTGCTACTTTCCTACCCATTTCTATCTTGTTTTAATAATATAGTTTTCTAATTGATACCAAAGCTGTAAATGCTGCTAACTAGCAATACAAGTATAATGGGGTCTCCTTAGTCTAATTCAGGTTGGTTTATACTTTATAGATTAGTTCTATTTTATTTTTCTCTCATTTGTTGGCTCATTATAATTCATTTTCCCCTTTAAAAGATGTTTTCAAATCTTTTTTGGTTATTGCATAGTTCTAGGCCCTCGGATTAACATAGATGGAACTTTTGGAAATAGTTCTATGAATGACTTTGCCATCTGAAATTGAAGAAAAAATTAAATCCAATTTTACAGAGAAACTAATTTAGTTGGTGCAGAGGACTCCTAAGCAAGCCTATGGCCAATAGGTAAGTCACACTCTAGTTTGTGCAAAAACAAAATTTGAAAATTGTGAATATCATTACCATGGTAAGAGCTATGGCAACAACGATGAGCCTTGCTCCTAGGATTGATGCTTGTTAAGTCTATCAGCATCCTCTAGCAAGAAATGGCTCACAAAGTGGCATTTCTTTCATCTAATTAGATTGTAACATAACTTTGCAAATAGTTTTTTGCAAGATGATTTGAAATAATTTTGAATTCCCTATACTTGTATAAGGATTTTAAATAATTACGAATACCCTATACTTGTATAGGGGTTTTTAATAATTCCAAATTCCTTATACAAGTATCGGGAATTGGAAATTATTAGATAACAGACACTTTCATTGTCATATATCCGTAGTTGGCAAACTTTGACTTGCCAGACTTGAGAGACCCCAAAAATGTCATTCAACAATTCAAAAAATTGTTAAAGTTTTTTAGAAACACATTGTCTTGATAATTTCAGTGATAAAAAATGTATCCAATGAGTCCATAAATGTGTACAAAAGTGTTTCCTATTAAATACGAATACTTGATACAAATTAAGTAGAAAATCACATTGTCATGTGGAAAGCTAATAAAATAGATATCTGAGAAGTACTATGAATTTATTAGTGCTGCCTTTGAAAATCATCATCATTATTTATAAATTACATATTACAAAATACAACATTTTCAATTTCCTTGTCTGTAATTTAGTGAAATCTTGGGGAGAGGTTGAGGTTCTAATTCCTGGAGTCTACTATATACCATATATCTATGTTTTATAAATCAAAAAACAAGGCAAGCTACCCCTTCTTAAGTTAGATTTGGTGGTATTCTTGTGTGTAACTTCACAAGAGAAATGCTCAATTCTGAGTCTATTGCCACCTATACTCATACAGTTTCTTGAAACAATATTAATTTTCCCAACCTAAACTTCATAAATCAGACAGAAGACAGATCAATACTTTGTAAGAGAGTTGTCGAAACCCTATAATCAATCTTCTCTTGATTATCAATAAAATTTCCTTGGTAACATCACAGTATTTTGACATTTGTGATCATCTCACATTATATAGATCACAGTCTAGTATACTTTAAGCCTTTTGCAGTTTTGCAACTGTAACTTCAAATTCTCCCTTACATATATCCCACAAGCTCCTTTCTTCACCTAGTTTTTCCTTTAGTTGTTTAGCTTCATTGATGGCTTGATTAAGACTATTTTCCAGCTCACTTTTTCCTTTACTCAATTAAAAGCGAACAAACATTATAAATGTAGCTAAAAAAGCACATGGGGCCTTATAGAAACAACTTGTAGTCCTCCCAATATTTGGAGTGTAAATTCTCAAAGACACTTTTAGTTGGTGTAGATTCACTTCTCTTTTCTAGTTCACTATTCCAATAATAGATCATAAAGAATGATCTAAAAATTGATTCAATCCTGATAATAGATCATAAAGTATGATCTAAAAATTGATTAAGATACACAGTTTAACTCTAAATCCAGAATCCTTCAAGCATATTATGACTGGATTAATATCATATAAACTTATTCTTGCTCTCCTTACCAAGTCAGAATAGAAAAATATTATTCTATAGGTAGCACGTGTTTGACCTAGTTAATTGTTGTTATGCATGGTTACTGGGAGACCCGTCTCCCCCCTAAATGTTGCGTCTCGGAGACCGAGACGCGTCTTAGAGACTTTTCACGTCTCTGGAGACCTCAAAAAAGGTTTGAGACTTCATGACGAAGTCTCCTGAAGTCTCCCCGTCTCCTAATCCAAAAAGTGAAGTCTCCCCAAAGTCTCCTGGTAAAATATAAATGTAAAATATAATATTAAATAATTTTATATATTTTAGCCCTCATTTGAATGTTTTTAATACAAAAATTAAGACCACTGACAATTTAAATGATTAAATCATTTAATATATTTTATTTAATAAATTAATAACTTTAAAAACATTAGAAACACTTTTTAAAAATTATTTTTATTCAACAATTTAAATGATTAAATCATTTAAAATATTTTTGGAGAGATGATTTTTTGGAGAGCATGATAGCTGAAGACCTTGAGATGGATGATCACAAGCTTGTGGAGTAGATGATAGTACCATCAACATACTAATACTAGATATATTTTTGTTTTTTGTTTATTGTACAAAGTGTTCATTTTTGTTTGCATATCGGCAATTCAGCATCAAACTATACTTTTTTGAATTTAAAATTTGAATATGTAATGATAATCTCAGCGATTATCAATCTGATATGATGGTGATCATAAGTAATATTCAAAAAACAAATATGTCTATGAGATACAATATTGTGATCATGTGAGTTTTGAAATCTTTGACTCTATGAGTCTATTTTAATTTTTAATGTGACATTACTATTATTATTTACTTTAGCCTTACAGTATTACTATTTTCAAATCTTGTATTTACTTTTAGTATTAGACTCTTTAAACTATTAAATTTTTTTTAAAAAAAAATTGCCGTCTCCAAGTACCCCCGTCTCCTATTTGAAAAATTGTCGTACCGGTACCAGTACCAGTACCGGAGACCTTGAAGTCTCCCCGTCTCTCGGTGACCTTGTTGTTATCCTTACTGACTCGGAATATAAGACCTAATTTTCCAAGTTAAGAAATACAGGATTGCTTTTAACTAATGCCAATTTGGAAACAAATTCTTGGTTTGGATGTTTGTGCAGATACTATTGTAGGAGATGAAATGTTTAGGGGAGTTTCTGGTGGACAGAAGAAACGTGTTACAATTGGTATGCACCTCAAGCAGTGTACTCAATTGTAACTTCCAATGTTTTTCTCTGTTTCAGACTGCAATCTCTAAAAAAAAAATTAAATCTTGTTTGATTGTAGCCGAGATGATTGTTGGGCCAACAGCTACTCTTTTGATGGACGAAATATCCACAGGTCTAGACAGTTCTACAATGTATCAAATCATGAAGTGCCTGTAGCAATTTTGTACCCATATGAATGCAACTATTCTCATGTCTTTGCTTCAACCTGCTCTAGAAACGTATGAATTATTTGATGACATTATGCTCCTTTCAGAAAGGCAAATTGTCTATTATGGACCATGAGAAAACGTGCTTGAGTTTTTGAAAGTTGTGGATTTAAATGCCCTGAATGAAAGGGTACAACAGACTTTTTACAGGAGGTATACATATTTTTAGAACCTCAGTATAGTAAAATTTGAACTTCATATAAAACAAAGTTTTTAAAGATCTGATTCTATCTAATTTGGTGATGGATTTCTGTATCCTAGATCAAATTTTCTTTGTTTATGGATTGCGTGCTTTTTTCACTGTGGATATGGATGCTTAACCAAAAGATCAAACTGAACCTTTGCAAGGTTTTCACTTCCATTATCTTTCTCCAAGGTGTGCATACATGACATACATGAACTTTGCAGGTAACTTCATTAAAGGACCAAGAGCAATATTGGGCAGATAGAGATATACCATATCGCTATATCTCATTATAGTAGACACCCTGGTTAGCAGCAAATGCAGCAGGCACACATCATTTTCTTGATTTATTAAGAGAACAAAAACGATGCTCATGAAGCGCTGAGATAGAGTTTTCGCAGCGTTCAATCAAGACATGATGTCAAAATCTGATCAAGTTGAGGGAACTTGATGGCAACCTCCTTAAATTAGGGTTCGAATGGTATCCAAAAGCAAATTTTAAAGTTTGCAATTTATTTTAAAAAGACATTTAGACAGTTCTCAAGGTTTTTTGTGCTTGTGGTAACATTTCTATGATTTCATCAAATCCAATCTTGAACTATGTGTCCACCTCATCTTGCTTAACTAATCATTGTTTTCTGTTCAAATTCCTCAACATGTAGACTGATTTGATCAAGCACACATGTGCACTACATAGATGTTTAGTGCGCATTGTTCCTGTGAACCTTCATAGTGAAGGAGGCCATTGAGTGTTGCACCTGCTGTCTTTGCCAGTGTAATGCCTTCTTTGGCAGGCCACCAATGTTGAGAATCCTTTGGGTTATTTAAAACCTCCATTTGCTCCCATTTTCAGGCTTCTTGGTTATTCAAATTGTTTTTGGAGTTATCTCTGCAACTTTCTTGACCATTTTGTGTAGTTTTCATAACTCTTTGTTCATCTTGCATCGTTGCCTTCATTGCATAGTAACACATATTGACCTTTATTCCAACAAGCTTTGACATTTTGGCTTTGGAGGGGAGTTATCCTTGCACTAACTCTTGTAGATTTGAATAAGCATATCATAGTGCCTTTATCTTTTCTTCTCATATCTATAATTGTTTATCTAATCATCTTTATCTTGGCTTCCATGGATTTGGAATCACCAAAACATTGGTTTGACTTTGGCATGCTTCTTAAACAAAAAACCACAAGCTTTTCCTCATGTGTGTGTGCAGGTTTGAGCAGTGGACTGAAGTGGCACATTGGGAGTTTCCATTGGAGGGTTGCAATTCCTCTCTCCTTTCTCTTGTCTTTAAATCATATGCTTTTAGTTTGTACTTTTCTTTTTGTTTCATGTTCTTAGTTGCTGATTTATATTGAACTTACCATTTACAATAGATGCCCTTGTCAATCACAAACCATTTTAATGTATATCCAAGATAGTTTTAAAACCAACAATATATTGAAAACTTACATTCATGTTTCTTAATATGGTTGTGGTAGAAATATGGTGCCCCGCACGTAAGGAAGACTAGTTTCTTAATCTCTGTGGAGATCTAGGTTGTTAATTGGTGATCAATAAAAAATATAGAAATGTCATGGAAGGTTTTGTTAGTCATATATAAAAGCAAATGATTCATGGAGAATCTTTTTCTACACTTGTCAAATACATCCAATTACAATTTTTTGTTTTCTAGAAATGTATAGGCAATAATGGATGTGCATGGTTTGTTTTCTTCCTAAAATGATGTTCTCTTTGAGCTTTATTTTAACAGGCAACAGAAAGAAACATAGTTGCTGGGTTAAAGGTGTGGATTGAGGACATAGAGTTGGCATGGGTGGATGGTGAGGTGATTGAAGTTGTAAATGAGCAAGCTAAAGTTCTTTTAAGTAGAGGGAAAATGATAAATGTTTCTGTACATTTGATTAATCATCTTTCTTGGCTTGCATAATTGTTGGCTATGGTCCCTTGCTCTATAAAACTTTATTGTGAGTGAATGAATGTCTTTGCCTATGTTAGGATATGTATGATCCATTTCATCGCTACAGAAGTGTCAATTTCTGCTTGTAATTATGGATGATATTAAATGCTTTATTGTTACATATGGGTTCTAGGTTGCCATGATTGGGGCTGAAGAGTTTGTATTTTTTGGTTGTTTAATTTTTGATGCAGCTGTTCATTGGTATTCAAAAGGTGCATCCTAGGGATCCAGATATATTCAAAAGGTGCATCTTTGGTATCTAGATATACAACCTAGAGGTGTAGATGATATGACTAAACTAGCCTACTTCAATGAACTATGTGTTTTATATAATCTCAGGAGAAGATATGAACTAAGTGACATCTATGTGAGTGATATGAATATGTAATCTTTCTTTCTGTTGCAATGGAAGAAAAAATTCTAGCATTGATGAGGTCATGTCAATAGCATTATTCTATTGGAGAAGTTCTAGAGGCTGTTTCTTAGAGGTTCCTGGCAAATAAAATTTCTGTTGGTTTTGTAAAATTAGCTTGCAGTGCAATAGTAATTTTTTGAATATTCAATGACGTGTCATCATGGTGAACACTCCTTACATGGCCTTTGTGTGTGCATCTTGATAATTATGTGATTTTGTATTCATGTCTTGTGAGCATTTAGTAATTAATGTTGTAATGAACTTGTGGTAATAGGCAATCTTATATACCATTGCAATAAATGGCATTTAAATTTTAGATTAAACTAAATATATAGTTGTTTCATCCCTATCTTGGCATATTTTCATATGGTTTTCTCCACGTCAAATGGCTTCCTGAATGGCTTATTTCTATAATGTCTTGAATAATTAATGATAGAGCATTTTTTGTCTCCAATGATTTCTTTTGCAATGGAGGTAGACATATACAGGAAATATCTTAATTTCTGTCAACCCATTTACGAAGCTTCCACATCTATATGATGCTCACATGATGGAGTAGTATAGAGATGTCCCCTTTGGAGAATTGAGCTCCCATGTTTTTGCAATTGCTGATGCTTCATATCGGTAAACTTTTCAATCACTGAATGACATCAGATACTATGTTTTGTTGGTTGATTATTGATGATAGAAAAGTTTACTTTTCTTTTTTCTCATTTTGACATTGCCATTACATGGCAATGATCAATGCACAATGCAGCCACTCAATCCTAGTTAGTGGAGAAAGTGGAGCAGGAAAAACAGAAACAACAAAACTCATAATGCAGTACTTAGCCTATATTGGCGATCGGTTCGTGACAGATTATAGAACAGTTGAACAACAGGTTCTAGAAGTGTAATGTCCCCTCTTTAGTTCGACATGGCATTGATCATGGATTTGCCTATTCCAGACTCTCGTAGGCAAATGGTGTGGAAAGAGAGTCAATTCTGCGGATCAGATAGCCATATCTTGCTCTTGAAGAAGTGTTAAGAGGTTATATTTTATCATTATGTGATATTGGGGCCCACATGTTATAATTTTAATTTGAGTTGCACTTTTTATTTTATAAAATTACTTTATTATAAAAAGTGCATTATAATGAGAATTTATAAAGGATGTTTCTAGAAGTTCTAGCAACTTCTTAGAAAAGTGAATAAATAGAGGGCTGGGCCTCTCATTTGGACATGCTTGGATTGGAGAACTCTTCTACTTCTTCATTGTGAAGACATTTGTGGACTTTGGATCTGCAAATTATTCGATCTTTGGGAACGAATCACTCCCTTGGATTGGCGACTTTGAGGGTGTGAAATATCACCTGAATTGTTGCATAATTGGAGTTGGTATTCAACCATCTCATTGGGGCTTATTGAGAATTCGTTGTTAGGGTTTGTTTTTGGTTGGAATAAGGATTTCAGATTTGCCCTATCATTGGAGAAGCATTTGACAGGAGTTTGAAGACAGAATAAGTGCATTTTCAGAATTGGCAAAGCAGGGTTCGGAACCACATAATTGCTCATATCTCCTCAACCCCTTGGAGTTATTTTTTATGGTTTTACAGGGTTACTACCTAACCCTAGGCGCCCATTTTCCTTGCATTTGGGGGTCCCAAAACCCTAATATTATTTTATTTCAGCAGCCGTACAGGTACGACCTGGTACGACTCTGCTAGTTTGGGCAGCAGCAGCAAATTAAGGACAGTTTGGGGGTGCGGTTGGAGGTCTTCATCAACGATCTGCAGCAAAACGTGGTGTTCTTCCATAGTTCTTCAAACCAGGTTCTTGCATTCTGAAATATATGTCAATTTTTGGGTAAATTTGCTGTCATACAGTCATTGTAATAATCAGTCCAGAATTGGTAATAAAATAATTTCAGAATTTATTGCATTGTAATTGAAATATAGTTCAATGGCTTTATATATATTGTAATTCTGCGATTATATTTTGAAAGTATCAAATCTGAAATTGCCATATTCTGAATATTGTTACTGTTACACGCCAAGTGTTTGACAAAATTCCTAAGTTCAGTTTGAGGGTTTCTGTGGCCTTTATAGAGAGGGTCATTACAAGAAGTAAGAATTTTTCCTGGAGTTTTTAGGGATCTATGTTGAAGCATGTTTTCTTTGGATCCCAACTAAACCTTTCTTCACAGGAGTTAAAGTTGCCACATTTATTTGATCTTCTAGTTCATTATATGCTGAAAGTTTGTTTGGGTGTTTCTGTACTTATGTTGGTTTTTTGATTTCTCTAGTCAAATGTGCTTCTAGAGGCATTTGGCAATGCAAAAGCAATTCGAAATGATAACTCAATGTGAATCAAGTTCATATACTAGTTTTGTCTTTGTATTGCACTGCTACCTACAATTATTTTCCAGTTAATAGAGGGAGAAAAAATTGCAGCTTAATATGATTTCATATAAAGACTACTTGAAGAGGAACTTTACACTCAAAGTTTGGATACATTTTGTATTTATTGATGATAACTAATCTTTATAGAGATGAAAGGATCATTATATATAATAGTCTTTGGACACTGTAATTTTGAAAAGTTGCCACCTTTAAAGCACAAAAATTGGAAATCCCATCGCACACTGATGCATTGTATTTCTGAAAGTCAGCATTGACAGACATTGGTACTATTGGGATAGTGTGCCACCTATATATAAGCCCGCACAAAGAACTCAGAGCCACAATAACAATACCACTCCTTTAGCTATCAAAAATTGAGAATATCCCAACAAGGGAGACACATACCCTCAGAATAGTTTTCCACTGATTGCTAGCCCTACTCACCATGCTTTCTCTTGTCATTTGTGGCCAAGTCCATACTAGACAAATGAACTCCAGTAGTTCTGCCATTTAAATATGGAAGAAGAGAATTGAAAAAGGATTTTTCAGCTCAATAATATTCATTTCCACATAACCCATATTAGAGAAAGTTATGCGAAACAAGAAATCAGACATGGATTCACATCTTTAACAATCTATCTGATCCAACTTGGAAAGTGAAGAATGACAAAATAGTAAGGATATTTATGCAAAATTTCATAGAACAGTGAATAGAGATCTTTCTTATAACTATTGTTATTAGCAAATGCCAAGTAGAATGCACAGTTCTGGAAACATTTTATTTTAGATTTACTCATAGTTAAATGCTACGGGTCATCTTACAGAGCAAAGCAAACGGACATCCATAGTCAACACACACAACAAGGCATATGCTATATTTTAATGAAATTTTGTTATCTCTTTTCTATATAAATGTTATGCCCTATTTGTTCTTAGTAAACTTCAAAAGTAGTTTTTTCAGTGCTGAAGTTCTTGTGGGATAAAATGCATAATTTTCATATAGTGGTGTTCAATTTAGGATACTTTTCTTCTTCAACCTGTGTACTGTACTGTACTTTGAAAATAGACTATCAAGAATATGAAATTCCTTTGTTACTTTGATTATATAATATATCATTATTCATAGTTGAAAAAATTTCTTTCAACTTTGGCAATATTAAGAGTGCATAATGAGGCATGTTACACTTAAATAGTTTTGCTTTTGCTTACATTCTTGGATGCTTTCATTTCAAAGAATATGTGTCCATGTTATATGTTTATGTTCTCTCTTTTATATTCATACATGCTTCAATACATTGTTGTCCATAAATTGCAAATTCCTGATATTCTCTTAGAATTTAGCAATTTGAAAGTCCACCAATCAGAGTGGTAGTAGCAGGCTATTTTTGACAAATTTTAGTTCAATTAAAATTTTCCATCAGGATCTTAATTTGTTCTTTATTATTTACACTGTTATATTTTGTTTGTTAGAGTAAGCAGCAAATTTAAGATGATTGATTTTTTCGAGTGATCTGTAACATGAATATGTTTGTGTGCATAGGCAAGACCCGAAGAGGTTGAGTATAGACTTATTACTACTAAGCGTCCAATGGTTGGCAGTAAATCAACACCCTTGGCAGACAATGAAGAAGTGCCCTCTCCATGGTCATTACAAACACAATGTCAACCTTGTGGAGATTAGAAACCTTATATTAATTGGTGACTTTGACCCCAAAAAATTCGGCTGCATCTGCATCACTCACATAATTGATGGTGCCCTATGCATAAAGGTCTATTTGTTTCATGCTGTATCAAGCAATTGTTTCTTATCCAAGCCATTTAATTTGCAACCTTTTAAATCTCTGCAAAGATAAAGTTGCAGCAGGGAATTTTTCTTCTCAAAGGTGTCCTCTGATTGTAAAGTGTTCATTCCATAATATGTCTTGTTTGTTAAATAGATAATGGAATGGACGCTTTACAATCAGAGGACACCTTTGAGAAGAAATTTTTTACTCCTCCAACTTTATCTTTGCAGAGATTTAAAAGGATGCAAATTAAATAGGTTGGATAAGAAACAATTGCTTGATACAGCATAAATTTTTTTTGACCAAACATTGGTGGAAATTTTGACCAATTCTTGATAGTTTTCTATCAAGAATTGGTCGAAATTTTCGCCAATTATAAAAAAATTTCGACCAAACATTGGTGGAAATTTTGACCAATTCTTGATAGTTTTTTACTAATACTTGGTCGAAATTTCCACCAATTATAAAAATTTCCAACCAATCATTGGTGGAAATTTCAACCAATTCTTGATAGTTTTCTACCAAGAATTGGTCAAAATTTCCACCAATTGTAAAAAAATTTTGACCAAGCATCGGTGGAAATTTCGATCAACAATAACAAATCAAAGTTACCAATTTTAATTTTTTTTCCGATGAATGTATTAGTCGAAATTTGACGAGAAAAATTCCCACGAACTGCTTGGTCCAAATTTTGACCAACCTGGGTCAAAATTTTGACCAAAATTCATTGAAAAATGAGTTCAAACTTACTAGTATCATATTGAAACTAACAGAGATTATTGAAATACACACAAAGACCCTATGGAACCGAATGGTGAAGGGATATTTGGTACATTGGAAACATTTGCAGCCGGATGATGTAGCCTGGCAAGGCGAGAACATTCTACAACATCCGACATTGCGTTTGCTTGAGGACAAGTAAATTTTGGGATGGGAGGACTATAATATTCCTGTCGTAAAATAGATTATTAATCAAACTATTGTGAATGGGCTGATTGATTTGGTAAGTAACATGGGTCGAATTCTGCAAATGTAATTATCATTGCCATTGTTATTGATGATGTTCCAATTACATATTTGCTTCTCATATAAATATGAGGAGACATGTCTCATGAAGAGACATGTCTCTCTAGTTAATCATCATTGGTTAGTATAATTAATATAACCAAACATATATATATATGTGTGTGTGTGTGTGTATAATATAATGTGTAATATATATAATAATATGTATGTATAAAGAGTATTTACCTAATGATGATTTACCATTTATAATGAATCTTATGATTATATCAATTTGACTGAACTACAATTTAACACTCCCTCTTAGTTAGGAAGGATTGATATAGAACATACTATGTTCTTTAGTATAAGGAGATATCATCTCACTAAGATATACCTAGAATGGCATATCAATATGAATTCATCAATAAATATGTAAATTAACATATGAAATTTACTTCAATACCCCATGAGGCTAGAATCCTCAACACTCCCTCTTTAACAAAGGAAATTGAAATAAATTTAACAAAAATGTAATCATCATTATGTTTAAACTAAGAGAGAGAAAGAAGAAGGAAAACATAATGGATTTTCATGGTGTCCGGCTATCGCCCAAAAGACCCATGAAGGTTATCAATGTGTCTGGCAAAATCCGGCCCAAAGAACAAGGATAATCCAAACTTCCAAAACAATGGGTTTTCATGGTGTCCGGCTATTGCCCAAAAGACCAATGAAGGTTATCAATGTGTCTGGCAAAATCCAGCCTGAAAGATAACAACAATTTCAACCATTGTTTGAAAACAGATCAACTAAAATAAAGTCGTCACTTTATCATAGGATTAGAACACACGAAAGGTCATCACCTTTCACAAAAACAGTCGTCACCTTTCACAACACAAGCTTGCAAGCAATTTTATATTCATGAATATATTAGTTAATAAAATGCATTTACAGAAATGTCATACAAAATTTACCTCTGAAGTACACAATTTTCAACTTAGAAAGTGGCTTGGTAAAATATCAACATGTTGCTCATATGTACTGATATAACTTAATTTGATAACATCATTGCCGACCATATCTCTTATATAGTGATAAAAAGTCTCAATATGCTTCATGTGTTCCCATGGAGACAGCTACATACTTAGCTTCAGTAGAACTCAAAGCAACAATTGGTTGATTTCCATGACTAAAGCAACAATAAACAAGAGTGCATTACAGAGAGTTTCACTTAGAACTTCTTCTCATAGAGAGGATATCATTCATGAAGGATTGCATCTTAGAATTTCTCCCTCTGAATGTTGATCCTAGGAGGTTAGGTCCTCTAGTTACTTCCACACAAAATTTCTTCCCCCAAGGATGCTTGTTAAAATCCCTTTGAATCTAATAGTCTTCCATCTTGATGGAAAGTCATTATTTTCTCATGATGCACGTAGAGTTAGGCCCAAGAGGTAGTTTCTCACATGTATTTCTAGACTCCCTTTGATTATTAAACTTCTGAGTTTATTTATCTTTTGAGCTCCAATGTTGCCTTTAGAAGAAGTGATAAACTCCCCCTTATTATGGAAGGATACTCATTATCATGGATATTTGCTTTATAGTCCTTACATCATCCAACTTGATCATTTGAAGACTAATGAATTATAGATCATAAGAGTTACTTCATAATATTGAGTCTGTACCATTCTTGTTTTCCTACAAGATCATCTTTTAGATACAAAGAGAGAGAGAAAAAAATCAAAGAAAAATAGTTCATAGAAATACGAATAAGAGAGAGACTAAAATAGATAAATGTATACTTAAGGATAATAAATATTTATCCTTGATACCAATTTATTTAACAAAGATCCATATGCATTATAATTGCCTCTAATAGGAAATGCAACATTTTAAAGGTAATTATTCACCGTCCCTCAATGTAGAATTTCCACATGCTCTTGTTTCAAGTATTGCTCTCTTGCTAGCTCAAATATATATACTCTAATTGATTCTTCTTGGAATATTGTTTCATTTCCAATACACTAATCAAGAATGAGTTCTTCCTATGTGATTAACCCTTGAAATTTTTTGTCATAATCTTCAAGGAAATTTAAATGCCCGACTTTATACGTCTTGACCATCAGGGTCTTTGGAGTTACTATCATCTATTTTAGCATGCACAATGTGTAATGTACCAACTTTCTTTTCCTATAAGATCAACTTTAGATACAAAGTAAAGATGAAGGAAAATAACTCATATAGTACATATAAAATGCAAATAACAAAGAGACTAACTAGTAGATAATTGACTAATACTTAATAATAATAATGAATACTTATCTGAGTATTCTAGATACAAGTTGGTCCAATAAAGATCCATATACGTCAAACAAGAGAATATCTCCAATGGGAATGAAACATTTGCTATTATTCCCCCTCTTAATGTAAGGTTCCCATTGTTATTTTGATAGACAATTTTACATCTCTCTCCTCAAAGTGCCTTGATTATCAATTTTATTAATTTGTGATGTCACCCATTGTCATGGACTCTAAGATTGGAACCATTATTAAACTTCAGTTTTGGTAATGTCTATAGCAACATTATAACTGCTGTTATTATGAACTTCCTAATATTTATGTCTTTCTCTATATTCATCAATTAAAATGATAGGTTTGAATTTTGACAATGTAATTTCTAGGATCTCTGCAACAATTTCTATTGTGATTGATGTCTTAAAATTATCATTCTTTACTATATCTCTTCCATTTTTATGTCTTTGTCCTTTGCATTCGTATCTATAAATCTGAGAGTCTCTTCAATCTGCAATGCTAAATATATAAATTAATCTCTTAATCCTTCTTCACTGCTGATACATGTGGATTCCACCCAATATGGATATCCTTGTCTTGCAGATGTAAAAATTCATTTGCTGCTTCTTTTACTGATTTTTCTTTCTCCTTCGATCTACTTCTTGATTGTGCTATATTTCTCCATTCACAGATTATCTATATTTATTGATTGTTCATTTCTAATAATTCCATTGGGAGCCCATTTTGATGACTATATTTTCTTTCACAATGTTGCTCTTATATTTTTAATCCTGGCATTTAATTGTTGATGAACTCAGCCATATAGGTCTTATGAGACATGTCCACTTGTCTCTATACTTATCATTTTCACCCATCTTGATATTAATGACTGTGTATTTAGTTTGCATCAATTATGTCAGTCCTTTAAATTACCTCTGATCAAAATGTACAGTCTTATGAAATGCTATAACATACTCTCTGCTGCAAATTATTTGTTTTGTTATGCTGAGTGCATTTCCAATTATTGGTGTATCTCAAACAGGCGTCTATCGGTGTTCTATTGTTTTCTAGTTATGCAAACCCAAGACTAAAAATATCCCCTTCTTTATTTGTTGAATTGTGATGACTTTATTATTGTCTATTCCGCTCTCTTTTATTTCCAACTAACACTGTTTAACAATGAATTATTATTATTTTAATAGATTTCAACTTCTGTTGATTCTCTTTTGTATCCATACTGGATAACATTGGGCCTTCATTATTTTTATGAAGTTTTTTAACCGAGAGTGTCAATTGCTCTATTATGGATTATCCACCTATATATTTATTTAGTGTCGAGCATATTGTGTTAATTTGATTTCACGGTGAATGAGATCCTCTTCTCCAGTTCGGTGAACATTCCTTCATATCCATTGGCTATCCTTTCTTCAATGTATCGTTGTTATTATCCCTTCTTCAGATGACTAATATCTGTATATTTTTCTTCCAATTTATATGAGTGCTTCTCCAATCTGACTTGGAGCAATTTCTAGTGACGCATGACCTTTTAATTGTGCAGCGATACCCCTTATCAGAATCTGAAACAAGGAAATATAACTTGGTGCAATAAACATTAGAAACTGTGAAACTATTCTTGGTATTGCAGGCAACACGTTTCTTGTACAATCGAAGGCATGCAGGTTTATGGAGTACACGATATGACTGGTGACTGAATAATATATTTATTAATCTTGAATGTATAGTTTTAGAAAATGTAAGGATATGCAGGTTCCACAAGTGGAATGAAACTCGTACTCTGAATAGTAAAATTAAGATTTCGAGGGAAACACAAGATTTTTGGGAATCACGTTTAGCTTAGTACATGATTTATATTTAGTGGAAAGCATCTTGGATTTTGTACGTACACCAGCATGTCAAAGACTGCAACTTGTACAGAGATGGGATTTGATAAGATCCTGTCTTCAATAATTCAAATTATGTAATTTCCGAAGGTGAAATTTCGTTATGTTTATCAATTAAAAAACAGATATTACTTATGATCGCAGGAATAGTTCGTATTCAATTTAATCAAATTCTCAGTTCGTGCACCCCCATCTCCATCTCGACCAATCATTAGATGTGGTGAAAGACATCAATTTTCTAGATGAAGATTCGAATGCCTCTGCTTGGCTCACGTGATGGATGGGGCTGTGTGACGTGTTTTGGATCTATGGTTTGTACCAAATCTGCGAGATGAATGCCATGAATACCACAAAAAAAATATTGCTAAAAATCTGATATGCTCGAATGTCTCTGCCTTGTCAATAGTGAATCTCAATGGATTTAACTATGATGATTGGATGATCACAGGTGGAGTCACGATGGATCGTGCTTAGGCTTCAATGTTGCATGGGTATGAAAGAGGAGCTCACGATATGAGTTGGTCTATGGAGTGAAACTACTATCAAAGGATAATAGGGTGAGCTCTTCTCATGGGTAGGTCTTGCATATTTCTTGCTATATCTACTTGAATCTTTATCACCCAGACAACACCTCCTTTCCTATTAAATTGTTGGTTCTCACAATATAGCATATATATGTATATTTTAATACCAAACCTGAATATTCCTTCCTTGATAGTCAAACATAAGTTCTTTTATGTTTCATGGTCATATTTTAGCAGGTTCTATCCTTTTGCGTTCGCTGCCATTTATATGCGGCCTCCACGAATCTTTGTCTTCAATCTGAAGTTTGCGATGCTGATTCTGGCCAGTGTAGAAGTTTAATTTCTGTGCATTTAATACTCATTTGATTTTATTTTTCTCCTACGATCTGCCTCCCATCTCTACGATCTCCTCTTTGTTTTTTACTTACATTTACAGCATGGCTCTGATACCATGTTAAGTAACATAGATCAGATTCTGCAAATGTAATTATCATTGCCATTATTATTGATGATGTTCCAATTGCAGATTTGCTTCTTATATAAATATGAGGAGGAGACATGTCTCATGACGAGACATGTCTCTATAGTTAATCATCATTGGTTAGTATAATTAATATATATATATATATATATATATATATATATATATATATATATATATATAATGTGTAATATATATATTATATATATAATAATATGTATGTATAAAGAGTATTTATGTAATGATGATTTACCATTTATAATGAATCTTATGATTATATCAATTTGACTGAACTACAGTTTAACACGATTTAATATATCTCAGACCCATTTTTGTTTTGTTTCCGTAGTTTGTGTCATTGTTGCCTATCTTTGTACACTCACGGAAAGTTTTCCCCGATGGGTATTGTTGGGTGGATATTTTGCAACTGACAGTTTTGGGTAAAAACCAGCCATAACGTGTGAGACAAAGTCTCTCCTACCTTAAAGGGAAGGCTCCCCCTTCTCTTCGTTCCTTGGATCAACTTAAGGTAAGCAAGAAGTTGAGAGATTTGATAAAATGGATGTTACTAATATCATTTCTTCTTATCTTTCAAGAAAGAATCCACTTACTCGTGGAGCGAGTTGGACAGGGTGAATCTCTAACTACACTTCTATCAAGAGCTTAAAACAGTGATACTGATAAACCTTTACTAACTTAGAGGCTAACTAAAAATGTACCGGTTTGGCTCTAAGTCCGGTCATACTTCTATATGAAAAAACTTTACAATTAGGGCAGAAAGACTCCTAAAAGTAAGAATACTTAGCTATTTTGCGAATTAAGAAGGAAATATAAGCTACAGACAAAGCTTCTAGCTATACATTTCCACAAATGCTCTTGGTCAAAGCTCTGGCTCCAATTGCTTCTTAAATCTTTTCTATTCAATTCACGAGATACAATTACCAATAACACAAGATAACATGAATCAAAGATAACTGGGATGAATTATAGACGAAGCCTACAATTCACACAAATAACAATCTTACTTAATCAGAGTTAAGTCTCAAATGCTCCTTTGTATTCACTTTCTCTCAAAATAGTGCCTACACAAATAAAGTTCTACTGGCACAATTTCTCCAGAGCTTTGTTGCATAAAGATAATGATAATTTTACAATAAGGGGGCACTCCTATATATAAGCACAAGAGTTGAGAAAAAGATGGAGGAAAAAGTGGGAGCAACTTAACCAACTTTGACCTAGTCTAACTAAAAGAGAAAATATAGGGTTACATGCAATTGCACATGCAACTCGCATTACATCCTTTACATATCCATGTAACTCACATTAGATGTAATTACACATCTTCATGCAATGCATCCTCTTCAACTACAAACATGAAAGAAGAAGAAAGAAGACAGAAGAGAAGGAAACAATCCTAAAGGGCCTTTTACTTGACGATGCAATCTCGGATGATCACAGGATTGGGAGTTCCTGTATTTTGTGACACTGCATTCACCTTGATAATCACGGTGTTATGTCTTTTAATAACTTGACTCTGTTTGCTGAATTGTGTGTTGGCATTTAAAAACTTGATGCGATCAAGCTTTTCTTGCTCAAGTTGTCATGAATTCTCCTTTGTAGATTGGCACATTCTGGATTCTCTGACACTTTGAAAACCTTCTTGTCGATGTCTGAATGTAAACTCAGAATAACTTCCTATCAACACCTTTAACTTTTTTTTCTGTTTTTTTTGTTTGAAGTGAAGTGCTTGGTGCATGGGAATGCATGCAAATGGAGATTGCTGATTTCCAAAATGTGACTTGGGATTTCAAGTTGTCATTGCACGGACAATGGATTACATGTAGATGCAACATACAATGGGAGATGAAAGGTGAAATGAGATGTGAATGCAGGTGGAGGATGTCCTTCACATGTAAGTGCGAATGAAGGGTGAGATGAAAATCATGGAAAGATGCAAAAACATGTATTTTCTCACGAAAGTGTAAATGCATATGAAGGGATGAAAATGGAAAATGGAAGTGAGATAATGAGTTTTATAGTCACTTTTGGTGAAAATGAGAAGTCAAAAGTATATGGGAAGTGAAAATGACATCTTTTTGACTTTTCAAAATGTGACATTTAATCAAAATCAACCTGTTGGATGCAATTACAGGTAAGACATTTTGTGTAATCGTGTCGTGCGAATGGAAGCGAAAAGTGAGATGCGTGTAAATGGAAGTGGAAAATGAGATTACATGCATGTGTAGAAGGAGAATGGAATGAAAAACATGTAATTGCATTTCGTTGAGTGAGAGATGAAGTGTTGTGACATGAAACAAAATGTGGAATATAATGATGCTTTCGCATGTAATGAAGCAAAAACAAGTTCTTGGGAAAGAACTTGCAATTTCTCCAAGTGGAGAAAACCAACAAGAAAGCACAAAACACAAAAGAAACAATGTATCTTTGGAAAATAACTCAAACCAAGATGCAATGCACTTCAAAACTCAGATTCGAAATTGGAACATAGGAAAGAACCAAAAACATGAAAATGAATAAAAACATCATATCTAAAGGAAAAATGAACTTCCCATGGCAAAGATTTTCACAAATGGCAACCATCAAGTAATTTCATGCATAAAATCAGCAAGATAAGCATGAATTAAATAGCAAGGAGGAAGAAATCCACTTACATGAAGATTAAGTGCCAAATATAGAGGAAAAAGATGCTCCAATGTTTGAAAAATTCTTCAAAAATGGTAATACCTTTTCCAACTTTGCAAATTCGAATGGAGGAGGACAGAAAACAAGGGATTCTTGTTAGAAGATGTCAA
The DNA here is from genome assembly GCA_028749045.1 of Cupressus sempervirens. NCBI lineage: Eukaryota > Viridiplantae > Streptophyta > Pinopsida > Cupressales > Cupressaceae > Cupressus > Cupressus sempervirens. The sequence goes on from CM053792.1 coordinate 812,134,848, forward strand.
AACGTGCCCTAAAAACACTCCAAGATCCAACATTTTTGAAAATTCATACTTGCAAGACGTTTTTGGTAAAAAAACGCTTTTTCTCATGTTGTAAGATCAAAATGTTTTTATCATTAAACTTCAAAATGTGAACTACAATGCAATGTAATCTCCAAAAGATGCCAAATTGATTTGGTTGGGAGGGAAAACATGCACTAAAAATGGATTTTTTTGCAAATTTCTTCAAAAACGTGATCCATTATGAAAGTTTCAAAAACGTTTTTGAAGTAAATGAATCCATTTTAGAAACAAGGAAACTCATTGCCATCCAAAAACGTTTCAAATGGAACAAATCCCATGCAAATCCATTGACAAAAACTCAAGTTATGAACAAAAATGAAGGTTTTTGGAGTTTTCTTCAAAAACGTGCCCTAGGATTGATCTCCAAAAGCAATTTTCAGCATGTTAAATCCATTCTTGATGGCAAAGAAAATCATTTGCAAGGAAAAACGTCTTCAATGGAGAAGATTTCATGCAATTCCACCAAGAAAATCTTAAGTTATGAGCAAAATCGGGTTTTTAGAGGCCAAATGCATGCTTTCCTTTCAAAATCGAACTTTTTGGGATGCATAGCATATTTTAAAACATGCTTTCCTTCAAAATCAGACCTTTTTAGGTGCATGGTATGTTTTAAAATATGCATCAAGTGAAAAATTACCTTTTTAGGTGCAATGCATATTTTAAAAAATGCTTCCAACTGAAAATTGGACCTTTTGGAGGGGAATGCATATTTTAAATGCAACTCACCCTTTAGATGCATAAGCATGAAAACTCCACTTTTCATGTCATAGCATTAAAAAGGTCCACTTATGGTGAACTTTTGATGTAATGACATGAAAAATGTTGACCAAAGTAAACTTTATATGCAATGGCATGTAAAAAGTCCATTTTTAATGGATTTTACATATTATTGCATATAAAATGTCCACTTATGAAGTCTTTAAGTCATTTAATTCACTCAAAATTATAAAAACGCTACAAAATGGGTGAAAAACAATATTTACTTATCATATTTTAAAATATAACATATAAACATCATTTTAAAGTAACATTTAAATAAACATTTGATTTTTAAAACCAAAAATTTAAAATGAAACTATATAGTTATATAGTTATTTTAAGTGAAAAATAAAAAAGTAACTCAACTAAAAATTATAATATAAAGTGCACTATAGTCACTTTAAGTTATAAATTTAAAGTAAAAGTAACTTAAAAACATAACATAAAGTGAATATAATGTTATATTTTTCAAAAAGTTAATGTCAAATATAAAATATAACATCATATTTTCAATTTGTATTGTTGCAACTAAAATGTCCACTTTTGAGGCACTAAAATAGGCATAACTCTTGACTGACAACTCTAATTGACCTCTAGGTTAGAGTGAATCGAAGGGAAAAACGAAAGGCATGAAATGAGCAAAATGAAACAACTAAAAACAAGCAATGCAAACTCAAAAACAAAGAATGGACTGTGAAGGCTTCAAAAATCAAGCAAAGTCTCGACACAAAGGAAAATGAAAAAGACTTCATGAAGGCCTTTAGTAAAACAATTGATATTTGAATTGAAAAGGATCAATCGATTCACATTAAACAATTAAATATCAAATCCAAGCTTAGAGAAATGCGAAACTAGCTTGAAAAAGTTTTGTACTATTTTCTACATTTTGTGGTGACAAAATGCAGGACAACAGGTATTTATGCACAACTTGTAGGTAGTCTTTAGGTATGCAATTTGGATTATTTTGTCTATATTGCGAATTCCTATTGGAGTTCTCTGTTGTTCACCATTTCGGAAGTGAAAAACCTTCCCTATTTGGTTTATCCTATTTTAGTGGGACTTAACCCTAACCCTATTCTGTCACCTGTAACACTTAGCTTGGATCTGGCAAATCAGAGCATCATCTTTCGACATATATTAATTCAAGGTTGTTTGTCTTCAAATCTGCAATCTTGTTTGGCATTATCTAATGAAGTCAGGGTTAACAGTTTAAGGTTCAGGACTAAACCATTTCCCCTCCGTACTAGTCAGTACAATTTTTGTTTGCAACATTACTCCCAGTATAGCCTCCAAGATAAGTCGTACTACCCTCAAACCAACCATATGGTCCTCCCACAACATCGTATGACCCTTCCTATTCCCACCGTACGACCGTCCCGCACAACCATATGACCCACCCACACAATAACCTATAGGCTTATAGCAACAAATTTATCAAAGGAAAGAAGTACTTCATTTGAATATCATTTTAGATGCATTTCAGCAAAAGATTTTTTTAATTAAAACATCAAATTATGCTAAGGACCAGATTGTGGAACAATGAGGGAGTCTGTGTATGAATTCAAGTGATGAGAAATTGTTGCTGTAAGTATAATTCAGAAGGGTGTATTACAAATGTTAGAAAGAATGCAACTCTGCAGAGAATATAAAGTTCTATTACACGTTTAGAAATGCTAGCAAAAGTATATGTACATAATGTGTTATGTAACAACAGGAGTGAATCTTCAGGAGCATTTTCAGCCTCACCTTATCACAATGATCTACACGTTCTGATACAATTTTCAGCAAAGTTAGATGTATGATCTAACCAGCAGACACCATGTTGCTACAAGAAAGTACAAGAGTTTGAGCAAGGTGTTCATGACAAAATACAAATTTCTTATGTCTCAGCAAATGTCAGAATGGATGCAAGGATTTTGTGACACTGTAAAATTCGAAGTGTTCAAATACTGTCATCAAAGTCTTACATGAAAAATGATCAAAAATTCCAAGCCATGAAAGTATTAACAATATGTGCAAATTTCATGAAAGTATACATCTATAGTAACCCACAGAGACCAAAGAAGTGAATAGAGGGTTTTATGGACAGAAGGTAGTTTGTTTTTCTGGAAAACTTATTTGGGATTTAAAAAAAAAAAATGTTGAAGCATAGCTGCACACAGGATTTATCAACGTATGTAAGAGGAAATTAATATTACAGAGCGAACACACTGAATAAAGCAAGAGAAGATAAAGTGGCTGCTGTAGCAATCTATTTTATAGTATCTTCTTCAAAATCCAACTGGTAGCTTAAGATATGCATATTCCAAGAAGTAGCACTTGCTAATTTTCTTATAGAAGGAAAATTTAGATTCTACACAACATTGAAGCTACAGCCAAATCTTCTAATGAAATTTCAAGAAAATCTAAGCAAGCATGACCTAGTAAATATGGCATAAATTTCAAGCTCCAGCAAAGATTTGTCATAACCCTATATTGGCATATAATTAACAATCTTAATATTTTAGTTCATGATTATTGATAATAATATCAATAAATCTATTTAATAAATAATAATATTATTGAGTATCAAAATAATGATACTTTAGAGTTTGAAAATATAAACAATATAATATTGTAAACTACTAAATGAATAACTAATAAAAACTCCCTAATCCCCTTTATAAAAATGAATCTAATATAGGTGATTAAGCATTACATTGAATATTATTCAAAAGTATGGAATTGATAAGAGACACGGCTGGTCAAAATGATCATTCACAATAAACCTCGCATATTTATGAGGATTAGCGGGCAAAGAAAGGGAAGGGCAGAAATGAAAAAGGCAATTATTATAAGGAATGAGATCACAGATAGAACAGAAGCAAGTACCATTTCCTTCACAAAAGCTAACCGTACCAATTAGGAAGCATCGAACAATCATTATTGAATAGGAAAAAAAACAAAAAGAATTACTACAGGCAGCATAAAAGAATAGCTACGACATCAGACAAGGTAAAGAACAACGAATGAAAAGGACATTCAAATTCATAACAGTCAATGACAAGGAAAGGATACCCATAGACGAGCAAGATAAACTCATAAGATCGAGACAAAAATTACTTCAACACAGGGATTGATAGTGAGCCATTGATAAGAGGAACACAATATATGATATTCTAAAGTAGAGATCACCAAATATTGAAATAAAGATACAATAGAATGCCTATATTGAGGAAGGAATTAGTCATCGAACAGATTACATTGAAATGGTGAGAACCAACACAAACATATTAATAGTATATATCAGCGGTATAAGAAAGAAGTCCTACACAGACAAGAAGAGGAAGCTAGCAAGGAAGAGGAATGTGGTAGAAACACTCAATAAGATTAAAAAAAATGATTCTTATTAGAGACGAGACGAGAAATATAGAGACTGATAATATAGAAGATAAATAAAGGAATCTAAAATTGGCAATGTGCATTCCATCAATATTAGTTGGAGATGTGGATTTGATAGGACAGGAGACGTTCAATCCCGAAACATCAGTCTATGTACATCAAGAGTGGCTTAACTAGTGAATCGACAATATCGTTGTTGGAGATTAATAATTAGTGATATTAGAAATTGATGAAGATAGGAGAAAATGGTCAATTCCTAACACAATTAATAGCCAATCATATCCAACATCCTAGATAAAGATTTGTCTTAGCGAACAAGAGGTCTTGATGGAATATTAGAAATCTGCATTTAACAGGAAAGGAACAAACACTTATCAACTATAAAGTAGGAGGCATTAGTGTTCAATAGTAAATGAAAATATTGTAATCATGGATAGAGGGAAGGGATAAATATGATTACAACATCATAAAGTGAATAGAGAATGTGGAATCCAATAACATCTTCAACAGATACTTCAAAGTAGAGACTAGAATATATTGGAGGGACATAAGGCATATCATACCCGAGTACATCTAATAGGTATATACTTCATAGAGGATGCAGATCAATTCAATATGTAAAGAATTCAAGAGTATCATGAAAGAATTTTAGAGTTGTAGTAAAGAGCAAGCAGAATCTTGGTAGAAGCCATTCATTATGAATGTCAAGTTACTCTTAAGGAGAACTCAGGGGCTAAGACATTCATCAAGATCTCTCTACAAGAGATCTCAGAGACTAGAGGGCATTCATTAGAATGTTGAGTTTCTTTTAAGAAAACTCAAAGATTAGAGGGCATTCTTGATTGAATGTCGGGATTCCAAATTGGAACCTAGAGAGAGATTTGTGGAGAATCTCTTAGCGACTCTATATGTTGTAGTGGTCAAACATATGCATATGTCAGGGATGAGAGACTTGGTAGAGGTGGGATCTAGATATCCCAAAGATGCCTAAGGAAGATTCTCTTTTAATGATAATCATCTAATTGAGATATAGTTCTCATTAGAGAGTTAGGTGGTTTGAAAAAGATCTCTTTCGAGGGATTAGGTGGGGTGGTCTAGGTAGAATTTAGATTAATATTTACTAATTTAAATGTTCCTAATATGTTTTATATGCAATTTTTTGATATTGGAAAACTCTGATTACGAGTTCCCCAAAATTGAATGTGGAAAACAATCATGGTCTCCAAGATGCAGTCTCCACCTCGTTAAAAAGGAATGATGAATTCTGGGAAGAAGACTTCTGAAATTGGAGAGTGCACACCTTCGTGCGGTCATTCACCACCAGTTTTCTCAACCTGTCGTTATCACATCACAATCCATTCAGTTGAATCCGAGGGGTGAAGCAGCTAAGGCTTGGTTTGAGGAAGTCATCACAGAGGGAGTTTAATCAATAAAAGTTGCGCTCAAAGTCCTTGAACATATCAGAGGTGTTGAAGAGGCTTAATGATATGATTGCCTCATTCAACCTAGAGACCAATATCTTGAAAGAAGATTTGAGCATACAGGACCAAATGTTAGAGGCTTATTTTGATGTTTTAATCACACACAAGATCATTCCATCTATGGATATATTCTATGAGTATCAGGGACTCATGGGTCACAAAGTGGACGCAATTGAAAAGCTTTTGACAAAGATGCAAGAGGCCATTGAAAATTGCGAGGTTGTGGAAATGGAGATCATGGGTGATCTAAGGCTCATGGCATTCAAGGTGCTCATGGAGGATGATAACTTGTTCACCAAAGAAGACTGGACTTCGGAATTCATTGTTAGGTTAACGCTAAATTTGGTTTAGAGGATTTTGGAGCACCCATAATGACCAAGTTCGCGACATACAAATTTGTAGGAAAACATAGATGGGATTCTATCGCAGAGAACTAAAGATTAAGATCCAAATCTTCCAATGCTTCATGATTGTCTTGCCAAACATAAGGCTTTTGTTGACAATCTTCGAGATTGATTCTACTTTCTCCATAGATTACTTGTAATCTAGTTGGTTGCAATTCAATTGAATGAACCTTCAGTCATGTAATCGAAAAAATTTTCTTTCCTTATTTGATTGAGTCAAGGTGCTTGAGTTTCTCCCGTGTTTTTCTCCATTTTCTCACTCCTTTTTCCTATAAAGAGTGCCCCCCTCATTATACAAATGATCTTTTAATATATGCAAGAGAGCTTTGCCAAACTTTTGTAAGCATAACTTTGATTGTCTAGTGCATACTTGAAAGAAAAGTGATTAGAAAGAAATAGTTGGATTCAAAGCTTTCACTGGAAATAACCGTGACAACAAATTGGAAGCATTAATTATGATTTGTTTCTATTATCTTTTATTCATGTTATTTTTGTATGTTTACTAGAGCATAAGTGAGGTTCTAAATGATACCACTTTTTTGATGTGAGGTTTCTCAAGTTGCATATTCTCTTGCAATCTCTTTAGTTCTAGTCATTAGTTGTTCTATTTCTTCTTCTCTTGGTATCTCTCCTCTTGGTAAGAATAGGGGTTGGAGTATCCCAACTATAGATATCTAAGATAACATAAGATAAATTAAATATCCAACAAGAGACCATGAAAAGTGTCTAAGAGTCTAAAAGCATACAACTAAGAAGACATATAACAACAAGAGCACCAAACAATGTTCGAGAAAGAGCCAACAAGAAAGCAAAAGAAGATTGCTAAGGCAAGGAGGTCCTTCTTCGATGGGAAGAAGTCCAACAACAAAGGGTAAGGATTACGACAACCAAGAGCCCCAGTCCATTTCTAAGAACCACTAGAGGAGTGGCATTGTCATGTGAACTTGCTTTGGGGTCTCGTGGATTTGAGGCAATAGTTGATAGGAGCACTAGATAGTCGCTTCACACCTTGGGCGAGAGACAAGGGTGATAAGAAGGCGGTGATAAGTTGATTTGAGGCTTGGCATTGTGGGAATAAGAGTTCCAAAGTGTAGTCACAGAGCTGCCTAGCCTCCCAAAGGTAAAGTGCGAGGCATAGTTGGTCCGTGTATCTGAAAATGGCAAGGGAGAACTGCAATCTCTCAATAGACAACAAAATCTCCCCCTAATCTTGTAGTAAATGGGGCATCAGAAAATGAAGTGGGACACAATCTCTATCTCAACCAAGGTACACAACCGAAAAATCCGGTCCTCTCTATCAATATGGTGGTCATCCTAGATCCAAAGATGGTGAGAACAAACTCTGAAGGATCCTAGAGAGATGCACGACGTGTGACTCTAGTGTCGAGATAAATAACTCAGACGAGCAATAATTCCATACCGACTATATAGAAAATGCTTAGCATAGAATGCCATCCTTGGAAGTAACCCCTAGGCGGGTTACTCCATCTTGGGGAAGTGTATTGTTTATAAATATCAAGTCTGACATGCATATCTAGCTCCTACTAAGAGGGGAGGACGTGAGCATGAGAATCTAGGGAGAATTGAAATGGAGGGAGGTGATCAATCTCAATCCGATTGATCTCAGTAGACAAGTGGCCTGAGTGTACCAACAACTAGCCCTAGTGGCGAGATCAAACTTTACAATGGAAACAAAGGAGCAATAAGCTAAGTATGAGGATTTGTGGAGGCTTTTTGCAGACTTTACAAAACTCCAGAGGTGGTGAAGAAACCAAATCAAGTCAAAGATGGCCCTGAGTCTAGAGGGATGAGCACTAGACTTTGCAAGAATAACATTGTATGGTGAGGACCGATGATATTTGATGATATGTCAAAGAAATGGAGTTTGAACTAGCTCAATCGAGGCCTAGTTCGAGTCGAGGAGAGGTCCCCACACTACAGAGCCATAAAGCATTGACAGTCTGACTAAGGAGTCCAAGAGGGACAACTTAGATGAAGTGTCTAGAAAGTGATGTTTGAAATATTGGCTCTCCACCACAGTAAAGGTCCCAAGACCTTTGCTAGCTCTAGATTGGATGGTAGGTCTAAAGATGAAATGAGGACCAGAAAATATAAACCTAAGATATCTATAAGATGAAGCAATCTCAATCATGCGAAGCTGAAATCAGAAATGGAAATGTGAAGTCTTCAAACAATTGAAGATCATGAACCAGGTCTTACACAGATTCACCACCAGCTGCTGCAAGTCACAACAAGAAGCTAATCTATCAAGAAGCATCTGAAGACCCTAAAAAGAATAGACAAAAAGAACAACATCATGTGCAAAGAGGAGAATGAGATTGAGACCTGGTGCAAGTAACAAACATGGCCGAGAAGCGAGGAGTCTTTGAGAAAGGACTTAACTCATCAATATAAATGTCGAACAGATTGGGGGAAAGAGGGCAGCCCTGCCTAACCCTAGTGGTACTTTAAATAGGATCAAAGAATCCCTTGGGATTCCTAAATCTGCTAACCATAGTCATGTAAAATCTCATAGTGGTTTTTGTCTCTGAAATCCAAATGCCTCTAAGTCTATGGAAAACGGACAAATAGGGGATGGAATCAAAAGCCTTACAAAAGTCCACAAAATAACAATAAAATTTTTCTGAGCAGTGTCAAGCCTCTTCAATAATAGCCTATAGCATTAAGATATGGTCCATGGTTTGATAGTTGGACCGAAACTAATTTGGACTTTAGTCCGGCCAGATCTCCTGTCAAGCTCATTAGATAAGATGGTGTTCAACATTTTGGCATATGATTTAGCAAAGGTGTGCCTAATCATGACGATCCTGTAATTGTCAGGGTTGGAAGTCAACCATGTCTTATGAATTAGATAGATCACATGTCTCGTCCAAGAGTTAAGAAAGCCAGTGCACACCACCTTATTAAGGAGCGTAGGAAGAAAGAAAACCAAGAGTGAGGTGCCAAGATTTTAAAGAGCTTAGTCTAGAAGCCTTCCTCATCTATTGCCCTGCCACATCACACAGATCTTATAACTTCATAAATGTTGGAGGGGTTGAATAAATGGTAGTGGGATGGTGGGGTGATGTGGAGAGAGGGTTGCTCAAGGATGTCATAAATGATTGATGTAAGTGAGGTGACAGGGTGAAGGTCAAGGGTGGGGGGCGATGGGGGAATAGGGTACACGAAAAAAATCTGGGATTTTGCAAAAGCGTGTCACGAGGGGATCTTCATTGCGATGCAATAAGAAATTGCTTCTTGTAGGGAAGAAAGTGGAGATAAGAGAGCCATAATTGAGTGTAAGAAGGAGAACGAGCATCAAAAGTTGAACGCAAGGAATGGTGGTAGGTTTTATAGTCATCATCAAACTATTGGTTTATACGACAAGTATTCTAGCATTTGGGGCTTGGGGGAGGAGGTGGAGCGATGGGGGTTAGAGAGGAGAGCTGAGTCCCAAGTTGTGGTGGCGAAAATTTCGAACATGGAGGAAGCCTAGTTAAGATCAGTAAAGCTATTAGTTGGGAGGAGCTGTCTAGGATGGAAGGTGAAGAGGTCATGGTTTCTCTCAAAGAAGTAGAAAAGGGTAAGTGGACAAGCCAGAGTAGACGAGGGGAGGGAGAATGGGAGGCGAAGGGTAGAGGGAAAAGAAAATCCTAGAGTGTTTCAATTTTGTCACCTATGATTTTATGAGATCCTCGTCCAAAAAAATTTAGTAGAAAGAGAGAATAATGTAGAAGATAGATTATTATTTTCTGAGTGATTGAGCTAGTGTCTCTTGCCTGGTTAGGATGACCTTTCAAATTATTGATCGAATTTCCCATATTTTAGAATTCTTGGAGAAGTGCTAGATTTGATTTTTCCATTTGACTAATTATATTTTGGATCATTTGTTCCATATCGGATCTCATTTCATTTGCTAGGTCTTTCATGGTGGTTTTCTTTGTTCTTTTGTAAGTTTGCATAATCGTTATGTTCACAGGATGAGAGGATTATGCTCTAATACAACTATTATGTCCCTTTTTGAGGATGACCTAAAATTTTCTTTAATTTCTTCCATTTAAAAATGTCTACTCTTTATTCACTGCTTAATAATGTATGCATTTGACGTGAAATGTGAATAGGTATAACATCTTTATGCAAATTTTGTCCTCAAGATTGTACAAGAAATTTTTAACAAAGAATAACTCTGATATATATAGACAAATAATTATTCTTTGGAATTTCGGTGAATCCTTCAATTCCCCAATGACAGTCTTCAATTATATCCAACTACAATCAAATTTAAATTAGTTGGATTGTAGTAGATATGAATGGGATGCGGAGTAGCAATTATGAGCTGTAGTATTTTCCATGAAAGCTCTTGATATATGAGTTATCTATGCAATAGTAAACTTGACTAGAATATTGTTCTTATCCCACTATTCACATAGTCAATTGTCATAAGAAGCTAGTGTTTGACTATCTCAAACATTGATTTTCTACCAAGTACCATCCTTCAATCCCTCAAAAGATTTAATATAGTCGTAATCAAATACTAATTTCAAAATGGGGTTTGAATTATAGCACCCTATAGATCCCTGATGACCCTTACGTTTTATATGCATTGCCTTTTATTTTTCAATGATTTCTTGTTGGTCAATGATCTTATCATATTGTTGACTGAGAGTTTTCTATATAAGTTGCTGATCCGGGTTCAGGGACGGATTCGAGTTTGAGGTTTGGGTTTGTGGGTTCAGGGAAATTTATTTTTTCCCATTTGGGTTCGTGGGTGGGTTTGTGAGTATATATTTATATATACATATATACAAGAGAAACATGCATAGTTGTAAAATAAAGTCATTTCACAGTATGAATAATTGTTGCTTGATCATTGATCAATGCCTTATGTCAACAATAAACATTAAATACTAGCTTATTTATCTATCTTCATGATTGTAAAGAAAATCATACATTGAATTACTAAATTGCAAAACATAGACTAGTTCATCAAATAGTAAAGTTTGAAACATAATGATAGATAACAAGTGTTTAGTAGTTTATCATTTGATCTTAGTATCAAATGGATCATCATAAAATGAAGGATCAATGGCTTCTTCCCCAACTGCAACTATGTCTAAATCCTCATCATTGGAACCCAAATTGGTTCCACTAGTCCCACATCTTGTTATATCATCCTCCTCCTCCTCAACATAAGAGATTAGATGAGTGAAATGTTTTTAATCAGGTTTCTTTTGGAGTTGGATGAAAAAAACACTCTTTAAAGTTGTTTTATTTCACATTTTGGACCCTATTGCCCCGGGTGCTCCTGGGTTTGCTGTGGGTTCACCTGGGTTTGCTCGAGAAAGGACCATGGCGAACCCATAGTCTAATCTAAGGACCCTGTCCAAACCCACAACAAACCCAGGTGAGAATTTGGACTGGTGGAGATCCGAACCCAAATCTAGGCAACAGGGGATGAATCTGGCTTCTTCGACTATTGTATTTAATCTCTTTTGTAATTATAATATGAACAAACTTTATAATAATGGATTATATCTATTTTCTATTCCAATTAGTCTATTTATATTTAAATTTAAATTATGCAGTTGATATATTATGTTATGATAACAAATAGTTTCCTATATTATATATTTATGTAATTATATTATATTATTTTTTCTCGCTTGTTTATTTATTCTTTATTCTTTTGTATTATTATTTACTTTTAAATTCTATCCTAAGAGAGGGGAGATTATATTATTCTTACTTTTAATTATCATTGTAATACATGCTTTATTAATTATTATGTTGAAAGCTCTCAACATTTAATTGATTAGATTAAAATATTTGAAGGCAATATAGAGGGCATTAGTTTTACTTATACATTCATTGTACAACTAATGGATTAAGAGTGTTTTTCTACACTGTTATATCATTATGTTTTTTAATATGCAAAATATTTAAGGGTTTATAGACCATGGGAGATTATATAAGGGCCATCGATCAAATTTAGTGAAGGGTCAATTTTTGTTTTCCAAGTCAGAAGGAAAACATTTATGGACTGTTGGAACATTTTATGGACTTTTTTGGTGAGGTGCTCAGTTTTAGATGGGATGGCATGACTTTTTGCAAATATATGGCATCATTTCAATGGATTTTGACCCCTCATTTGGGTCCTTATTTCCTATATCCGATTCAAGTTGGTTGGAGAGTTGTATTAAGTGAGTTTTAATTCATTTTTCTTGTTGATTTTGGTTTTACTTAGAGATTTCGTGACTTTATTCCTAGTCCTTGGCTCATTCTGGCATTTTTCTTGTATCTCATTTTAGATATGTAGCGATGTATTGGAAATTAGTTTTAAGCAGTATTTTACTTTTTAGTTCATTGCGTAGTGAAAAAATCATTTTTTCTTCCATCTATTGTCTCATGTCTTTACCATCTCTGTAGTTTGAAGTGTTTTTTCATTTTCCATGTTGCACTCTGTTCAAAGAGATTGTTATTGTTTTTTGGAGTGAAAGTTTATTTTACCAATATAGGCATATAAGTTCTCAAACCTCCCTATTATGCACATGCATGAAGAAGGAGTTTGTGTAAGTTCATGACTGTATTTAGGTGTTTCCCAGAACTATAATTTTTTGTATGTTGAAGCTCAAGATTTTTGTGTATCACCGCATTTGCATTATTTCAAGCTATATTTACGGTTTTGTCTTTTGCAGGTTATGTCATTTACTTAACTCTTTCTTTCTGAAAATAGAGTTATTTTTTTAGGTTATATTTTAGGAAGTCGACCTTCTACCGAGATTTATTCCATCTTTAGGTTACCTACAACCTTTGATTAATCCCATGTTTCTTGAAGTGACTAAGTGTACAACTTAGTCACCGTGTAGCTTTTAGAGGTAATAGTGGGTATGGTCAAGTGTGCTTAGTTAACTTTTGTGAACATCTACTTGTATAATATATAAATAATGTTTTGGGCCTTTTTATTCATAGACTAAACTAGAAAGAAAAGCGAGAAAATGTTGTGTAGGAGTTACCTAATGAGGCTTGACATCAACTTCCATTATTGCTCTTAATTAGCTTTTAAGTTTAAGATATTGGTTTTTGAATAATCTATAAATTTGTATGAAACTTAGATTTCTATAAACATGTTACATTCCACCACTATGATTGATACTTGTTGTGTAGTTGGGTCGTGAACTTAGTGTCTTCGGTAAATAATACTTTCTAGTGCATTAAGGTATGGTTAAATGCTTGAGATAAACAAGAAAACCTTAAATGAATTTGTATCAAGATACAACTATCAGATACAACGATTATGTCTATAATTTATGCAACATGATGTTTATGTATCCATTATGGCAAATGTCTAAATCAAATAACAAACATGGTTGGTGCAATAAAGAGAAATGTGAGATACTTTATCTAATCTTCGTGTTATGGTATATTTTTCCTTTTTTATATTTCTTTGGAAGAAAAGGGTAGGGAGTTTTCATTCGAGATTTCAAAATCCTTTTATGGAAATATCATCATATGGGTTTGTTAAACTTGGAATAGGGTTGGGTTTCTTTGCATACTGTTCATGGTTATGAAGGGATGACAATAGTAACATGGTTCATAAGGAATTGCCTACTAATTAATAGAAATTAGATATGCCTATATGATTTATAAATCTTTTCAAAAATATATGTTTGTGCATTAACGTAGTAGCAAATTAAACGGGATCTTGATTAAAGCTTTGATATGAGTTGTAAGTTTGAATAATATCTAGTCAACAAATCAAAATAACAATATCAAGTTGCACTATTATATGTAAAGTTAGTCGGTATATGTCACAAGCTGCTACTGACTAATATAAGGTTGCACCATTATATGAAAAGGTAATGTGAAAAATGCATTTGTAATGAGGTTCTGGGTTAACATTTTGATATGGTATATTTAGTATAAAGACTTCACAACATTACTATTTTTGTATTTTCTTGTTTGTGCATCACATGGTGTTTGTTGTTGAAACACGTGTTTTATTTAATATGACAATAGTTGCGATGTGTGTGGAAGTAGCAAGAGTTATTTTGGCTATGTAATCGAGCTTGTCTATGTGTTGATGAAGTGAAGCCAAAAGGGTTCTAGCATATTTATGTTGAATGATGAATGTTAATAGGTGTAGATAAGTTCAAGACCTCAATATACTCAATGAGAAGAGTTTATGTTTTAGAGAATTTCTCGAATAAACCACATGACATTTTGCATAGGTGTCCTCTAGGACACTTGTTAAGGAGAACTACTTTAATCCCAGTGTATGTGGGTATATAGGTGGTCCTCAGGTGATTGTGACCTCGATTCTTTAGTAGGGAGGGTCCTAGGGGAATAACTCTAGGGATTGGGTTTATTTTGTACTTATTTGATAGGTTGATTGGGTGTTGCTTGTTCCCATATTTTAGGTCACTTAAAATAAGATAGAAAAATATGGTTCTAGACGATTGCAAAATTCTCTTTCAATGTCGGGTTCCTGTTGAAATGTCCATCTTTTGGTATTTCGGGAATTGTCTTCCTAGTCAAGTATTTAAGATTTTGTCTCTCTTGTATAATCACCTCATGGTTTCTATTTGAAATTATGTAAACCGTCACTAAACAAATTTTCATTGCCATAAAGCATCCTTAAGCTTCGTTGACAAGTCATATCAATGTCTCGCAAGCATTAGTCCAAGTTTTCAAACTCTAGTATGGAGTTTCGGAAAAATTATGCCATGACTACTAATGTCGATTCAGAATAGAAGCCAAGAAGTGCTATTTCCGAATTTTCGAAGTGGGTTCTCTCCATACTGAAAACTCTTTGAAAGGGTGATGTAATGGAAGTTTAGATGAATAAAATGATTCATCGAGCAACAAAGGGTGCCAGTGCTCAGAGATTGCTTACTATTTCTTCAAACCCAAAATTAGTAGCTAGTATCACCAGTTTTTAAAAGGCAATTCCCACATAAAATATAAAGTAAAAGAGCATCACCAAAACCGAGTTCAAGCTAAAAACCACCCAATGAAAAGTAGCAATATAAGGAAATCAGGAAAATACAAAATTAAGTGCTCATTTGAGAATTTTACTATATATAGGCCCAAACTTGAATTCTCGAACCCTTGGTAAGCTACATACTATCATCTAATCAGCCACCGAGGAGTTAAACACTTATTCGAGAAATGATTGATAACGAAAAGATTACGCACAAGATTTAATGCATCAAATTTCAATTGTGCTACTAATCTCAAGTCACCTCAAACTAAGAACAAAATGTATAAAAGAGGATTGAGTTAGAGTGCCATGATTAAAGTGAGAAACAGTTTTTTTAGAGAAATTTTCAAATTAGAGGCTTTGAAACTGGTGACACGTTTTGCCACATTAAAACTCTTTGTTTTTCCATTTGTACAGAATGGATTCAAATATTATGGCTATGATTCTATAAATAGCACAGACAATGAATGAAGAGAGATTGGTGATAGGAGTCTTAGCCTTACAACTTAGAATATTTGTACAGAAGAATCTATACCCAACACATACACCCGATCACACAGAAATTCTTAAAGAGAGGAGTTATTCAAGAAGCTGATTTTTTCTTGTAGTAGTCCAGTCACCGAAGCTAATTATGGAATGTACTACAAGGTTTGATCTCAACACTAGATAGATAAGGAAGCCAAATAATGAAGTCATGATCACATTGGATAGAGACACAAATCAGAATTATTTTTGGCTCCCAACAGAGTGGAATTTATAGATTGAAATTTCTCTCGATCTACTTCAATCTTGAGCAAAAAAAATTCACAATAGAGGGGCATGATGTCAATAGTGTAGCTCTAGAGCAAGGGGTTCACCATTCCAAGTTACATAAGACCTTTTGTGGGACCAATCTAAAAAGGGAAATAGCAGATATGTTAGTTTTACTACACAAATTGAGGGAAAGCAAGGAAGCCCTAAATTTTGAGGGATGAAATCAACAGATGCAACCCTAGAGAAATGGATGTTCTCTTTGACATTCGAAAGGGACAGCTTTACTAAGGCCCTTAAGAACTTAGAAAGGTTGGTGAGTGGACTTAAAAAAGACATGGCTAGAATAGAGAAATGCTTCACAAACTTGGGATGGATTTTTCATCATGGCCGATACCAAGATTTGATTAACCTTTGAGATAATGAAAGAGGCCTACCGGAAGAATGTTGGTAGCATCAACAATCCTATAGCCTATCATGGTGGAAATATCCAAAGGCTCACAACCATTGATGCTTTACTGACCATTAAAGACCAGGAAGCCAAAAGCTTGTCAAAGGAGATTTTGGAATCAAAGGAAAATAAAATCTATTGGATAGTCAATAATGACAACACTATTCTTCCTGAGGATGATCAGATGAATTGTACACTCATAGCTATGAGAAAGTACTAAAAGGCATAGGATGCAGCCAACGGGAGCACGGAGAAGACAAAAGTCGGAAAAACTTCATAAGCTCTACCTGATTTTACTTTAGCATAATCAATTGTTGTAATTGATACTTGTCATATGTTTTCTTTTATTTTTCAAGAATCTATTATTGTAACTACCTGAGGCAAGTGAAAAGACTATATATATATTATTTCAAACTCTCTGTAAAGGATCCACAATTTTGGTTTTTATCTTCCCCCCTATTGCTCTAGAGTGTGACTCAAAATTGGAACTAGTATTGTTGTTCAAGTGTAAATTTCAAATTTATTGTTAAGTAGATGAGTGATAAATGAAATTAGTTGATCTTGATTATTGAGTTGTGTTCTTAGGATTTGTGGTTACCAAATGGTCTGTGAATCATTACTGTTCTTCCTTTATCAAATTTAGTCTGTCTAATACAATTAGTAATTCCTTTATATCTTTGTTGTATGCATTGCCTTCATAGTTGTGAAAGTGTACATTTAAGGATCTTTATAGTAATCTTGTTGTGTTTTGTTTTCATAGTTGTGAGAAAGGACATAGCATCTCTATGACATCATTTGGAATACATGCATGGGTATATCATAGTAATAAGTATCCATTAGAAGCCTCTTCTTCTCGTTGGTTAAGAGTATACCCCCAATTTTAGGAAGTTAAGACATCCATTCATAGCATATCTATTTTAGGGAGCTCTACCTATCAATTCAAACATCAAACTTATTTTTCAAATTGTTCAATTGTTGTTAATAGAAGAGGCCTTTCGTGAGGGTTTGAGTCAATATTATAAGAAGGCCCACCTTGTTAACCAACAATGGGGAAATGTGTTGTACAATGGTGTAGTGCTTACAATACATTACAATTTGTGATGTCCCCATTTTTAGCAGATTCCTATAGTTGGCTTGGTCAGTTCACCATCACAACCCTCATGAGCTGACAGTTAGATTTGAGGGTCTTAGTTGTGGGGTTATAGGCTTTTCAGCAGCTTATGGTGTGTTTTCCGATGAGCTCAGTTGAGTTAGAGGAGTTGGGTGATGCTCTTAGTTTTTATTTCAGGCTTCCAGTTTGGGTTCCAAGAATCTTGGAGGAACGTCTATTTATAGTAAGTCACCCCGTTAGGTTCACTCATTGCCTTTCATCATCAGGATCACTTTGGTCTTGTTAGATTTTGATTCTGATGCTTCTTTAGTTGTCTTCGCAAGACAAACGAATTATTATTTTTATTCATCTAAATATGTTGCGGTTGCTATTTTTGCCAGTGTTGTTTGTTTGTCACCTCAGTATCATAGGTCTTTGGAACTGGGACGAAAAGTCTTAAATTGTCAGAACAAGAAACAGTGGCCTTTCGTGTCAAAATATTAAGTTATAGTGGAAAGTTCATTTTTTGGAGCCAAAAGCAATTATTAAATTATATTAATGGCACTTTATTATATTTTAATGTTGTGTAGAGGAAGCTTTTAAAGTGGAGTGCTTTTGGGAAACTGGTACCATTTGGAGATTATAAATATTACGACATTTGATGAGAAAAGCATCCGATTAAATATTATTTTGGTTCTGTTGTCTTTGTGACATTTCTGAGTTTGAAGTTTGTGCCCTTGCTGAGGTATAAGGGTTTGAGTTGGTTGGTGTTTTGCCACTGTTGAGGTATAGTGGCATTAGTCTGATTGCAATCTGAATTCTGTTTCCTTCTCTACTGTATCTACTGTATATGAGAAGAGGTTTTTTCCTGAAAGAGATATTATAAAAATTTGGAAAGGATTGGCATCAATCTTTAGAAGGGAGCATTTGATTTCAGGTGGCATTTCTTCTGCATTTATATCTGCACTATATGCCTTGTTAGCTTTGTTGTTTTGGAGTGAAGAATTTGTACTATGCAGTGTTTGTATTATCTACTATTGGATGCTAAAATTCATCCATTTCTGGACGCTATTACTCTTGGGGTTTGGATGCCAATCTGTTGAGTTCGTTGCTTTTGCTGGGCGATTTTCTTCGAGACTGTAAGTACCATTTCCCGGCATTCATATCTCTCCTGAAAGGGCAAGATATATGGTGTTTGTGTGTAACATTTCCTGGTGTTGAACGCCTATGTTATCTGCAACCTAGCATCATTTAATTTGTGCATTTGAGCAGCCAGCTGCATCTTTAATTGGGCATTTGTTAAGACATGTTGTAGTGTTTGATATTCTTCATCCTCGGTACTGGATCTGCCTGTGTGTGGATTGATTGATTGGCTGCTCATAGACGCCCAGAATTTCATGTTGGTGGCATGCTTTTCCCTGCTATGGATGACTGAAAGGTGGTGTGGACAGTTTCTGAAATTAACACTTCTCCATTAGGTGTTGATGACACTAGCATTTTGGGTGTTTGGACCAGATTGTCATATATACAGAAACTTATCCCAATGTGGCCAATACTGCAAGTTGAGTATTTGCTGGTGTTACAGGTTTAAACTTAGTTTCTCATGTAAACTGATCATGGGTGTATTTAAATAAAGTTCCATTCCATTTTGTTAGTAGCATTGGTTTGATAGATAGTTCAGTCTACATGCATATTTGAAAGTTCCAAGAGTAAAAGACACAAGCAAACAAGAAATATAGATTGAGATTTAACAGCTTAGGCAGTCGAAGTTCGTATCAAATGTTTGCTGATATTTGACATTGTTGATTATTAAAGGAAATTGATGTTTGTTTGAGTTATAACCGGTTGGGAGTTTTTACACAATTTCTATGTCATTGCAACTGATTGGGCAACCTCTCAACTGGAAGAGTTATGTTTTAGAGAGGTATTTAAATTACATGGTCTACCCAAGACAGTTATTAGTGACAGAGTTGATGCCCAATAAGGCAGATGGCCAAATGGAGACCGTGAATCAATAGATGAAAGGTTATCTCTGTAATTATATTTTAGGACAACAAAGAGAATGGATCAAGTAGCTATATCATGGGGAGCATTGTTATAGTTCTACATATAAGATGACTATTGACATGCCACCTTTTTGGTCTCTCTCTATTTATCACCCTTTTTCTTTTCATTGATTTGGCTTTTGATGACAGCAGGGTTCCCCATGCCAGGGATTGGTTATAGGATCATCAAGATATTCTTAGGGCTCTTAGGGATAGTATTTGGTATGCACAAAACTAGCAAAAGATATATGCTGATTCCCACAGGATGGAGAGGACTTGAGGTTGGATATATAGATTTTCTACGCCTTTGGCCATATCGGTAGAGTTCATTGAAGAAAGAGTGCTGATAAAAAACTTGAACCCAGTTTTTATGGCTCATCCAAGATAGTGAGAATTCGATAAGTGTCATATGAGCTTGAGTTTCCATAAGATAGCTAGATTCATAATTTTTTTCATGTATCATGTCTTAAGAAGGCTATTGGGCAAAATGTTGTGCCCACTCCTGGTCTACTGGCCTTAGCTGAAGAAGGGAAGCTGATTTTGAAACTTGTAGAGGTACTGGAGGTGAGAGAGAATAAACTGAGAAATAGAGTGGTCAAAGAATTTTTGGTGCATTGGAGGAGTTTTCCACTTGAGAATGCAACTTGGATGGTGAAGACATTTTACGACATCCAACTTTGCAATTACTCAAGGACAAGCAATCCCAACTTCTTAGTAATTTCCGAGGTGTCTGGTTATCTTATTTTCTCATCCTAATTGGATAACAATTTATCGAAAAGTAATGCTTTTGTATTCACAGCTTTATTCAAGTAGAAACGGAGAAAAAATATTGTTTAATGGGTTAATAAAGCTGAAGTTACTTTATGTTATAAGTTAAAGTGAATTTATAAATTAAAAATGACTTCCGTCCCACATTGAATCCATGGACTTAAGAGGCTATATATATATATATATATATATATATTATAAACTAGCATATTCTCAAATTTGGTACATGCTATGTGATTACAATATTGAAGTTATTTATCCATTGTTTCTGAGGTTCAATGCATGGGTTTTCAAGCATGAAACCCCTTGGAATTTGAAGGTTGGACAAACCTCAACTTTCAATGAGAAGTGAGCACTACCTAAGGTTTTGCTACTGAAATTAATAGTGGAAATTTTGGTTTAAATAAGAAGCTATGATGCAGATTGAAGGTGACATGAATATTATCATGAATAATATTGTGAACAGTGACACTACAGTACGATGAACAATGATGCTACAGCGCCATGGACAGTGCTGCTACAGTGCATGATAGTGTTAACAGCAGGTATTCCGGATTTGTTGGAGGTGATTTTGTTTGCTCCATTACCATATGGTCTCCTACATTTTTCAGCATATTTCCCTAAGGTTATGCGTTATTCTGTGTATGTAATGGAATCATTTTTTGATCAGCTAAGAAACAATGATATTAAATTATGATCATTGTGTCAATCTGAATTAGCATCAGAAATTTGATTCTTTCCCAAATTTTGAGAATTTTATGGAAATAAAATGTCTATAATATAGTAACACATTTATACTGTCATAGCTTTCTTTCCAAGTCTGTAAAGCAATCTTATCAATAAAAGTACCGAAATAGTATCAAACAAACTTCACTGATCATTTTTTAGAATGATACGTCTACCAAGTGCTTGTTAAAATGCTGATGCATAAAACTGGGTTATTTTGGCAATGTTTCATCAAAATATCAGATTCCTATTATCTTGCAAGTGTTTTATAGAATTCCTATGCAGAGAATTTGTGTTTGGTAATGTTTCTTTGAGACAAGAACTTAGAAGTCTCAGATCAAACCTTACATACGAATATAATGATGGAATGCCTATGATACAAAGCTGAAAATTTAAGCACAGCAATTAGTTGAGGATCTTACAGGTTGTTTGGGCCTCCAGCTTACGTTCTGCTATTTCATAAGCTCTCAAACTACTTCGAAGTGATGACAAGATGCATAAAAGGCTTTCTCTTTGACCTTTCTATTGATGAGGTTTCTCTAATAACTTCTTGAAAATGTCATGAATACTTTCCTAGATACTTTCCATATGTATTCAGTATGTTCAACTGCCTCCCAAGCTAATAGGACGTGTTTTCAAGGATTTGAGGGCTAGAAAAACCTCCTGGGCGGATGGAAACTTATATGGCCATTAAATACCTCTTAAAATCCTTCAAATTAAGCAAGTTTGCCTTGTAATTGCCCCTTAATTGATGCCTAACATGTGTTGGGTCTCTAAGTGAACTCTAGTTTCTGCATCTGTCTCTAAATTTCTCCTTTTTAGGCTCTGTTTCTATTAAATCATGAATTTCTTTCCTCTTTACAGCCTTAATTTTTATATAGGTAACTATCTTTAACATCTTGATTTCCATGGCTATCATATAGACATCCATTTGACTATATTATTAAGCTCTAGGAACAGTATTTCATATAGTTTTGTCCTCTTGGCTTCTGCAACCTTCAATCATGATATGGCTGTCCTCTTGGTTATAGTATGCCTTTGTCACCTTGAAAGCCTGCCACTGTATCTCTGCCCAAGATTTTGAATTGCATGACTGCATTTATAACAGCAGTAAGGGTTCCTTCATTAGCATTGCATACACACTTCCCACCCTTGATCATGTTTTATGAGTGTGGTTGATCTCGACAGAAAACTCTTCTGATTGTCAAGCCTCTTCTAGTTAAGAAACTTATTTTTGGACTACGTTACCTTCTATGTTGGATATTGTATCCTTTCCTATTATTTAACACTGAACAAAGCAATCTATCTGCTACACTGATATGTCTACAAAAACACTATTGTTCTTATGACTGTCAATATGAAATTGGATGGAAACAGCGCATGGTCTCAAAAGAATAGTGAATAGATGATCATAAAAATTGACTGCTTCCTCATAGCACTAAACCAAACTTCATGAAATAATCACATCTGTTTTGAAAATAGCAAATGGAGCCCATGACATTGAACAAACCTTCTTAGTCATCCATTTGCATAGTTAAACACACTAATCTCTAGAAATTATAGAATCCATTTCAACTATGTTTCTCTCGTTGTTATTTCATTTTCTTTAGATACTTTTCGCTAACAGAGCTATCAAGCTCCGGACTGGAAAAATTGTGAAGATCCTATTACAAACCTGCCAGATATTGGATGGAAAACTGAAGAATAGTGAAAATCCCACTGTTGTCTCTTTGAAAACAATGATTCAAATAGTCTTCAATACCATAGAAAGGTACAGAAAATTTAGAACCGGAAACCTTCCCTATTGGGTCAACCTTAAATCGACTTAGTCAAAGCAATCCTCTTTAAATGAAAGGTATCCATCTAAAACTGTGTACTTGAAGAAGGACACGACAATGTGTAAAAAGAGATAGCTCCTGCAGACATGAGGAATTATATGCTAATTAATATAATGAGATATATTACTTTTGCAAATTAGTCTAACAAGTATCAAGACCATTTTTTCATGCAAAAAGAAATACCCATTAGAAAGACCAAGGTGATTGTGAAGCCATTTAGTCCAATGGAAGATATTTGATCGTCAAAAATTGTATTCTAACTCTCATGAGTGTTATGGGGTTTTGATGCGGGAGCATCTTGGCTAGCTAGGACATATATAACAATATTTTCATAAAGTCTAGGTTCCTAGGTATGTTCCAAGTTTGTTTCACTCCATTTGTATGTAGTTCAAAATTCAAATTTGTGTATATGTCATAGAGGAGGTAAGCAAAGCATTGTAAATGAGTTGTAAAAGTCTTAGGTTGAGTGGTTGTAAACTAAATATTGCCCTAAAAGTCTTTTCATCATTTGAATGATTTGAAAAGTGCATTAGTTACTCATGCCACAATGATAGATAGCTAATTTTCCCTTTCTAGCATGTTGTTGAGCTTCCAAAGGAATAGTTGAGTGATAGTGGGAGAGGATTTAATGAGCTACACACAGGGGAACAAGCTCTTGTTTATGAATCCATGAGAATTATATATGTACAGATGTTGTATGCCAAGAATAATGCAACTTTGTAATGTTTGAAGTGATTTTATCAACTTTTGATCATTCTTGACAATAGCGTCATGTTGTCATTGACATGACAATGAGCATGGTTTTAACAACATTAGTCCAGCAGAATCCCTTCCCCTATTTGAAGGTATAGGGACTTCAACAAGGAAAAAATAAGGCAAACATAAATTATTCGAGGCTTGCACACCTAATTTTATGATTCTTTTGCCTAATTATTGCTTTTTTTTTCAAACTAGGGCGAGTGGTTACTTTATGACTCCATTGGCCGAAATTATCAAAAGTTTGAATTCTTGATACTTACAGATTATAGTAGAGTGTGCCTAGTCCACACGTGTACATGTCTTTTTTATGAAATCCTTTGTTTCCAAGCTTCTATATGGCACTCTGAATGTATTTTTTTGAAATTTCTGGCATTTATGTGCAATCAATGCAATTTGATTGTTTAGACATGTTAGAAATGTCCATTTACAACTTCATTATTATCTTAGGGCCTGATCAATTGATTTGATCTCTGCTGTTCTGAAACAGTCCAACCAACAAACCTAATTTGATTTTAAAAAGCAAACTCTGGGTCATTCTGTACAACACAAGTGTGCCTAATATTCAAATATATTTAGTAATAGATATTTGGATATCCAAATCATACTTGAGACATATGTTACCAAGTGTACGAAGAAAGGTATGACAAACAAATATTTGGAAAGTGCTACAAGCTTTTGGGTTACATATAAAGAAAACGAGCTCTAGTATTGTGCTAAAAGTTTGCTAATTGTTTTGATTGAATGGATTAATGAAATATTTTAATAACATCCATGAGGCCAAATAGTTTGATGAAGCCAAAAATAAAAGGCACCCACTAATTTAACCTTTTTTCCTTCTATAGCTTGCTAACTATCTTACACATCTTGGTTAGGAATTTGCAACCCTTATAATTTTTTCTACTTAAATTAACTTACACAAGATCTTCTATAATGTTTTCTACTTAAGATAACTTACTCAAGGTCTTCAATTTAGCTTATTGGTGTAACTTTCTCGAATATCCCTATAGGTTGAGCACTCTATGATGTAATCTCATTTTCTGTCCTTGTAATATTTTGATAGTTTAGGTTAGATACGTGTATGATGCAAGTGTATTTAGTTAGCTTTTGTGAGTATTTTCTTTTATAAAAAAAATTGTCATGTTTTAGGGATTTTTGTTCTTAGACTAGTCTAGACATAAAAATGACCAAATGTTGAGTATGGGGGTATGTGCAGGATTATGGTGTGCCAAAAAGTGGCGATGTGAAAAAAATAGTTTGAAAATGTCTAAAAGCGTTTCAAAATTTGCTCTGATTTTTTTCCACCCATCTTGATACCAAAGCTAAAAAGTTAGGACCAAGCCTTATCGGGTATCCGATTTCATATTGGATATTTGATATGAAATTGGATACCTGAAACTTGTTGCATTGATTTAAAAAAAAAAAACGCAAGGGCTCTTTTCACATTGTGTTTGCTTTGTGTTTGAGAGTTCCCTCTATTCCAGTATCGAATCTCAGAACGAGTATACGATATTAGTGATTTTTTTTTAATGTTTTGAATAAATCTTATTATAAATTAGTTATTTTTAATTGAATTTGTTAAAAATTAGGTTTTTTTTATAGAAATTGTTGAAATTTATGTTATTTTTAATAGAAATTATGTTTTACAAATTAATAGGTGTGGCTGACCAAAATGATGATACTAAGGCAAGAAATAATGTTCCTTGTAACCCTCTACCAAACGTTCCAGTGCCCCCTCAAAACCGCCCACCAAACGATCCCCTACCCCCTCAAATTGAATATTTGATATTTGAAAATCTCGTCAAATTGAGGGTTTTGTGAACCACATATAATGCTATACATGCATTGGCTCCCATGTTATCCATGTTAAACACCATAGTGGATAATATTGAAACACTTACCAATGAACAAAATGTTGTTCTTCGCTAGTGTGACCAAATGTATGATGAGCTTGATGATGGGTTGGACTATGATGATGTTGCAACCTTAAATACAAGTAAAGATGATTTTGTTAGCCTTTTAGAGGACCCAAAAACTAGTAAACAAGTTGAACACACAACACCCAAACTATCAATTAAATGTTGTACAAATTAGGCTATGCGTGCAAACTTTTGGAATCGTTGGTGGATGGTTTTTGACATCCCTCCACACAACAATTTAAAGTTGCCATTTTATTTAGAAATTTGTATGTAGAATTTGTGTGGGGCCTCAAGGTGAACTATTGGAGCATGAAGCCCAACATGGGTGTAGGAGGAGGAGCTCCTCAGGATAGATCCTTTGCTCAATGGAAGAAAGATGACACTTTTTTCCCCCCTACTGATGTCTGCCCCTGTCCTTGAGTGTGGCATCTTGATATCATTGCAGGGGCTAGCTCTTAGACTATTAGAGCCATCCATAGATTGAGTAGCCTATTGATATCCCATGCTAGGTTAGTGTTGCCTCCCTGTGTTGATGATGCTGGCATAAGTTCATAATCGACGAGCTCATCACATGTTTGTGTGCCTCATACTTGCATAACATGGAAGAATATTTGTCTAGATCCCATAGGTGATCTTTCTGAGTATCAGTTTGTATTTGAGGATACATCAGATGTGCGTATAGAGGCTACACACCTTGACACGAGAGAGGAGGGGCATGCAAAGCCATGGACTCCTTTTGTGTTGGTAAATGTATACATTTTTATGTTACGACATATGTGATTTAAAGTTATTTTTTTATTATAGAGTAATTTTAATCTTTAAGCCATACTGACTTATACATGTATGTGATCTTCATTCATGTTTAGTTGATAACCGAGGAAGAGCTCAGACAGGTTGATGTCACGCTCTTGGCTATTTCATTTGGCCTACAAACATATACGGTACATTATGTTGTGTTCTCATTGTTTTTTCTATTTGATATTGTAGCATATATGGTTTCTAATCTTTCTTTTCTCTTGTAGCTATCACCTGTCAGTGGGGGGCAGAGTGCAAGGGAAGAGGCACGACCGATTGGCAAGGGAAAGGTAATTAGGTGCTTTCTATTTGATTAAATATCAATGCATTCTTGTGAAATGTTTGTGGTAATAAAATTTAATTACATTCTTTATTGTATAGGGCGTGGCTATTGGTGATGAGTCTAGGAAGATTCCATGTTGCAGATGCTCTGACATTTCCATTCGCACTGAGAGCCCCATCGTATGTATAAGTATTATTTATTTTTTATTTTCCTTATTTTCGTAAATAAATTCAAAATTGATTTTTGTGATATTAATAACTAGTATTGTGTATCTCATAGGAAACACCTAGTGCATAGGAGGTTGGATGCTACAGTTTTGTATCTTTGCTGACACAACCATTATATCCAGAGGAGTCGAGATAGGTAAGTTGTAGTTTGAATTCTTTATTATATGTTATAAATTTAGCATGCTATGAATTATAATGTTATAGTTTAAGTTGTAGATTCGTCTGACAAACATACTTGAACATACACAGGCCACAATCAACGAGGTTCAAGCATTGCTGAGGACATATGAGAGCACTCATTATCGGCGTAGGAGGTCGACGAGAGAGGTATATATGATGAAAGTTTAATACTATAAATCTTCGTTAAAAAAAAGATCATTATGCATTTAAGTAATTCAATGTTAGATACGTAGAATCATATAAATTTAGTAGTCTAGCTTTGGGTTTTTCTTTTTTGTTTATGTAGGAGGCATCCGATCCACCTAGTGCAGCGAAGACGCTGCATTTTGATCATCCACCAACAACTTATGATAGTATAGTTGTCATAGGATGCGTCATGAGACATTCTGAGATGACATATGCCACATTGTTTATAGAAACATTGATATTATATACATTTCGATGGCATGATTAGCCACATTTTGTATATGGATTTATGTACTTTGATGTGTGTGTGTGTGTAATTTCTATATGGATACATGAACTTTGATATATATTTGTGTAATTTGTCTATAGATATATGTATTTTGATATATATTTTTGTCATATATGTGCACAATGATATACATATTAATTTATTATAACAAGTATTGTTCAATTTTTTGTAGATCATGTGTATTGTTCATGTTTATGGAATATCATTCTTTTTGATCATATTGGTTATATTAGATTCAAATGCAATAATTTGTGAATAACATTTTAACAACCTTTATTATCAAAATTTGATGCAATGTTTAATTTGAAATAGTCTTTGCAATTCTTTATGATGTTACAATGGTTCACCCACCCAAATGCACTTAGAGCACCTTGGAAATGAGATAGGTTATTGTAGGCCTTGACCTGACCGTCTTGTAGCATTTAACATTTCATCGGGAGCCCCCACGAGTTTCGAGTTACGACCCTTGGAAGATCAACCTTGAGACGCAGTTAGAGCACCTTGAAGACTCTTCGGTACGGGGTGTGATGTACTACAAGACTTGCTCACACTGACTAGTCCTTCTTAGGACTTCCAAAGGTCAAATTCAAGACCTTGTTGTTTTCTTCTTGCTTCTTCCACTTTGTATGCAACTAAGATCCACCTCCTTCACCTTGGTACATCAACTTTGCAAAGAAAAATGAGAACAAGTGCTATTATGAGACTTTACTACACATTCGGCTTACCAAGCCCACTTGATATTTTGGCAATGCAAGAAAGATTCAAATCTTCCATCAACATCATGACATTGATATGTATGAGTTTGGATGAACCACCAACTCTACAATAACTAAAAATCAATATCTCAAACAAATTTTAACTAGATGTTGTTGTTAGCACATTAAAATCACAGTCATAGCAAGGTCATTTCACACTTTATTTAAGTGTTTCCAACCTTATATGGTGGTGCTCAAACCCCTAACTAACTCTTTGCACTCATTTTTAACTTTGCAATAAAAAGTTGCAAAAGTTGCAAAATTACAATTTTGAGTAATTTTTGCTATAACTTAAAATTCTTTATTAGATGAGTTCACCAAACTTGGTAAGGGTCATATTAGGTTGATTTAGACATTCCAAAATGGTTTTTGACCCTTGGTCAACTTTTCTACCACTTTGGTCAACGTAACCCCTGTTGAACAACTTATAGGCATAACAACTTAGGAGCAATAACCCACTTAGCAACTAAGTTAATCTTACCTAAGGACCTAATAGCTCTTATTAAACCACTAGTGGTGTGGCTAGTGTAACAAGAAGCCAAAATGACAAGAAAGAAGCATTAGGTACAAACTAGACTACCTAGGTGCTCTTGCACTAGGGTGGCCGTGAATGATGGAGGCTCTTCGTGGTCGGAACAAGGGTTTGAGTGGTTTCAAAGTTACGTTGTGATGCACCTATGAATTAAGGCACATTGCGAGTTTTGGCATCGAGCAAGATTGCTGTGCCAAATCCAAATGGAATGTGATCTCTCGAAAATGAGTGGTTATTTTAGGCCTCGACATGATTGTCTTGTAGCATTCGACATTTCATCGATAGCCCCCACAAGCTTCGAGTTACAACCCTCAGAAGATCAACCTTGACACGCACTTAGAGCACCTTGGAGACTCTTTAGTATGGGATGGCAGCGGACGATGAAGGTTCTTCGCAGTCGGAACAAGGGTGTCAGGAGGGTTTACTAGCCCATCCGGAGCTAATAGCACTTATGATTCGATGCCAAGATCAACAGTTTCAAAGTTATGCTGTGATGCACCCATGAACTGAGGCACATTGCGAGTTTTGGGATTGAGCGAGATTGTTGTGCCGAATCCAAATGGAATGTGATCTCTCAAAAATGTGAGGTTATTTTAGGCCTTGACATGACTATCTTGTAGCATTCAAGGTTTCATCGATAGCCTCCACGAGCTCCGAGTTATGACCCTCGGAAGATCGACCTTGACATGCACTTAGAGCACCTTGAAGACTCTTTGGTACGGGGTGGCCATAGATGATGGAGGCTCTTTACGGCCTGAACAAGGGTGTCAATAGGGTTTATCCGCCCATCTGGAGCTAATGGCACTGGCGATTCCATCCCAAGATTACTAGTTTCAAAGTTAGGTTGTGATGCACCCATGAATTGAGGCACACTGCAAATTTTGACATCGAGTGAGATCGCAGTGCCAAGTCCAAATAGAATGTGATCTCTTAAAAATGAGAGGTTATTTTAGGCCCCGGTATGACCGTCCTGTAGCATTCAATGTTTTATTGATAGCATTGACAAGCTTTGAGTTGTGACCCTCGAAAGATCGACCTCGACACACAGTCAGAGCACCTTGGAGACTCTTTTGTACGAGGTGGCTGTGAACAATGGAGGCTCTCTGTGGCTAGAGAAAGGGTGTCACTAAGCTTAGTATTAAGTAAAACCATTTTTTTTTACCTCTCTCAAGTTTTTGGCACTGGGCACAGTGCAAGTTTGGTGTTAGTATGTATTAAAATAATCATATCTTAAGTCCCTCCACATAAATTGCATTAAGTAAAATCATATTTGTTTCTTACTTTAAATCAACAAGTTTACATTTACAGTATCTCAAGTGTTTCATCATTATTACATCAATACACAGCTACCAAAAATCACAGTGTAAAAAAAAATAGCGTCAAAAATTGTAGTGTCAAAAATAGAATAGATTTTTCCTCATTCTGCTCTTTATTTAGTTTTTTATCTTCATGAATGGCTACTCTTCATGATGTACCTACATTCCAATATTATAAAGAAATTAGTAACTTATTGTATTAAATAAGATAATCATCGATTCACCGAATCATTATGAACAAAATAACATAAGAAGTAAATATGCCTGGTTGAGTGTTCCAGTAAGGTCCTCTCTCTATTTTAGGTTGTCAAATAGGGCTTCATGGTCAGCATAAGTAATAGTAAAGAGTTCTTTTACTTTTGGTCTTCCTTGATGCTTCAACAACTTTATATTTGTTACTATAATAAGATGCAAATATATGAGAATTGTTTTGTGGTTCTGATAGTCTTTGAATGCAGGAATTCCATTCCTTCTAAGTATGTATGTCTGTAGCCATGTTTCAGCGACAACCACTAAACTAATAGGATATGTGAATCCATCATCATCTGTGATCGGTTGTGCAAGCTTTTGTTTACCTCTTACACAACATGTTAACCAATAATTTGATTTCTCATCATTCCCCTGTGGTGCAACCAATGTAATGGCATGTCTTGGCTGAAGATGATCTTATAGATGGTTATGCTCAAGTGAACTTTCCATATCATCATTTTTGATAGAGGGTATGATAAACAATAGAGTAAGATAATGTGGAGCCCATGTGTCCACCCACTCAATTAACTCACAGTTTTCCCAATGACACTGAAAACAATTAGGACAAAAGCAAGGTAGCTATCATGTCCAAATGGTCCATGTACTAGTATCAGAGCTCTAGAATGAATGCATTTTGATGAGCTGTAGCACAATCTAATCTATGACCTATGGACCCTTCTTCAACCAACCAAAAGAACCTATGTACTAAATCAAGAGTCCCTCCCCTATGATAATACTGAACTACACCAATCAACAATGATACGAGCATCAGGAAGCTCTACTCTTGAAATCTTTAATTGCTCCTTAACTAAAGCTCTCTTCACACATGCACCTGCTCCATCATATTCCCCTTTCCCATCGCCGAACGCAAAAAATTTCCAAATATGAGGTGGCCCCCTCTCTACGTGCATCCTATACAACTAATAAAACATGCGAGCATTTTTGAATTGACCTGTACAATTATTTGACCAAATGATATGTCTATCCATAGCAATTGCATGCTTCTATAAGAAATCAAAATAATTCTCGAAGCAATGTTGCACAAACTCATGAGAGTGAGATCTATCATCACTCATATAAAAATGACACTCTTTAATAATCTTCTGATTATCTTCTGCACTATTAGGTGCATATCTTTATGTTATATGGACAAAAATAGCAATCTGAATAGAGTTGTAATACTGAGATTGTGTCTCATTTTGAGGCTGCACTGTGTAGTTCTCAGCAAAGTCAACAATTGATATAATAGTGCCAATGGGAAAAATCTTCTTACACATTTTAAATTGTTAATCCAACCACTGAGATCTGTGACTATGTCTTGCATACTTGTAGAAAAGATTTATCTTGAAGTTTGAAATAAAATTAATGATACTGATTTCTTTTGCAACCAATTCACATCTAGATCCCTCACCCCCACTCTTCAATGTGTATTTCATTGTTTCACATACCATTTTTTTTACTACTGTCTTCCCAAGATCTTATTCGCACTCCTCATGGAAACATGTGTCAAACTCGGATAAAACACCATATTTTGAACACTTCTCATTTAAGTAAGCAATTCTATAAAAGAAACAACCATCAAATCTACGACATAAAAATTGATCTAGCAAGTCTCTTGATGATTTTGGAAGACCACTAGCACCACAATTCTCCAACATTTCTTTACTATGCAAAGTAGAACAAATGGAGCATAAAAGTTCATGGTGCATAGAAATCTCGACATGATATTTGCAACAACATATATTTCAAATTTTAAGTGGCACAAAAAAAAAGGCTTTAAGGATTCAAAAGCCCTTTGTGGTATATAAAATCTTGGATGTTTTTCTTTAAATTGTTTGAACAACATAGTTTGAATTACCTCCAAATAATGTTTAGGATGTAGCATGCTGTCTCTGATGCCAATTCTCAACTTTAACATGTCTTTAGCATTGGGTGATACTCTTGAGCTAGAGTGCTAAAATTATGTGATTTGTTCGTGCAATTCATCGGATAGCTTCTTATCAATACATGGAAGTCTCCCACAAAAAATCCCTGTTTCATTTTTAAAAAGATCATCAATTCTCTCTCGTCTACTAAGTGCTCTTCTCAAAGTAGTATGAATTAGGTTCAAGTCAATACAAATTTGTCTCATATATCTACCCTTTTTCAAATGATGACTCACCAAAGAAGTTGTAATAACTCTTCAAGTAGCTCTTTTATCCTTCTCCTTAGTATTTTTCCCAATGCTATTGAGAGCACTGAAAAGAATTTTCACAATAATGACATTTCTTTCCAATTTTTCATCGACACAATTCTTCAATTTGGAAAGCATAGGTCTCATCTTTTGCATCTTTAATAAGTGCATAAAAAGTTGATGTTTCTCCACCACTATCTTATTGTCAAAAAATATCTTATATAGTCTTGAAGCCCATAATGGAATGGTTATTTTAAAATTTTTTCCCTTCCAAATTGGTAATAATCGTTTCATCAATTTCAATTATCCATTTTGGTGTTCTATAACCATCATGTCGATTATAATTAGGAGATATGTAACGTTCTTGTGCATTGTCATTTTCGACATGGTCAATCATGCAATTTACATTATGGCCTGGTAGCATTTCATTCTCAAATTTTCATTCTCTAAATTCTCAATCTGGACATTATCGTTATCAATTGGTATATTTTCATTCCCCAACTGCACATATTCATTATCTGACTCTATGATTTCATCTTTGATCAATACATCGTCAACTTAACTTATATTTAACATACCTTGTCTCTTCCTTTAGTGATTTAGCTTGTCCATTTCCCTATATGTTGCAATGTCTTCATTTGATACCTTCCTTTTGCACTTAGCCTTTCAATGTCATATCGAACACCTAATTATATATTAGAGAGCCATTTTCGATCATATGGGCCCCAAAAAATCAGTCTTCTTCAAATCCATGAAAATGACCTACAAAAAATGTGATTTTCGGGTCTACAACGATAGGGAATATGTTGGAAAAAACATGCCAGTGTTTCAGGTACCCGATCTCATATCGGTTATTTGATTTTAAATCGGATGCTCGATATGAGATCGTGTACGCAAAATGGATGCCAAAATTTTGGAGGGAAGTGAAGAAATTTTGGAGAGATGTGAACAAATATGATTATTATTGTATACGATTATTATTTTATATTATTATGATTATTATAAATTATATTATTATGATTTTGCCTATTATTGTTAAATATAATATAGTAATATATATTGTTATTGTTATTATTATTATTATTATGATGACCTATAAATATAATATATACACATATATATGATTATTATATTATATTATTACGATTTTTACTATTATTATTAAATATAATATAGTAATATATGTTATTATTGCTATTATTATTATGACCTATATATATATGATTATTATATTATATTATTATGATTTTTACTATTATTATTAAAAATAATATAATAATTTCATGACAACATATGTCCCAACAGGCCCTAGGGCCCCCTAGGGACTGATTCTGTTGGTTCCAATGCATCAAAAAGTGTCATAGGATAATTTGGTTGGTTCCAATGGGTTGAAAGGGGTCATAGGTTTAACCTATGACTCCTTTCGATGCATTTCATGACAACATATGTCCCTAGGGATCCTATGGACTGATTTGGTTGGTTCTAATGTGTCAAAATCTTTCGACACATTTCCTGACAACATATGTTTCTAGGGGCCCTAGGGCCCCTAGGGACCGCTTTGGTTGGTTCCGATGCATCAAAAGGGGTCATAGGTTAAGACACATTTCATGACAACATTTGTCCCTAGGACCCCTCGGACCCTTAGGGATCGATTTGGTTGATTCGAATGCGTCAAAAGGGGTCATAGGTTAACCCATGACCTCTATCAACGCATTTCACAACAACATATGTCCCTAGGGGCCCTAGAACCCCTAGGGATCGATTTCGTTGGTTCCAATGCATTGAAAGGAACATGTGACCCCTTTTGATGCATTTCATGACAACATATGTCCCTACGGGCTGTAGGGCCCATAGGAACCCATTTGGTTGGTTGCAATGCATGAAAAGGGTTCATAGGTTAATTTCATGACAACATATGTTCCTAGGGGCCCTAGGACCCCTAGGGATCGATTTGGTTGGTTTTAATGCATTGGAAGGGGTCATAGGTTAACGTATGACCCCTTTCAATGCATTTCATAACAACATATGTCCCTAGGGGCCCTAGGGCTCGTAGGGACCAATTTGGTTGGTACCAATGCGTCAAAAGGGTTTATAGGTTAACCTATGACCCCTTTCGATACATTTCATGACAACATATGTTCATAGGGGCCCTAGGACCCCTAGGGATCGATTTGGTTAGTTTCAGTGCATCAAAAGAGGTCATAAATTAACCTATGACCCATTTCGATGCATTTTATAACAACATATGTCCCTAGGAGCCTTAAACTTTAGGAACAAATTTGGCTAGTTCCAATGCGTGAAAAGGTATCATAGGTTAACCTATGACCAATTTTTATGCATTTTATGACAACATATGTCCTTGGGGACGTCGAGTCCCTAGGGACCCATTTGGTTAGTTCAAATGAATCGAAACCTATGACCCCTTTCGATGCATTTCATGATAACATGTCCCTTGGGGCCTTAAGGCCCATAGGGACCAATTTGGTTGGTTCCAATGTGTCGAAAGGGGCCATAGGTTACCCTATGACCCCTTTCGACGCATTTTATGACAACATATCTCCCTAGTGGTCCTATGAACCCTAGTGATCCATTTGGTAGGTTCCAATGCATCGAATGGGGTCAATGCATTTCATGACAACATATGTCCATAGGGGCCCTAGGGCTCCTAGGGACCCATTTGGTTGGTTCAAATGACTCAAAAGGGAACATAGGTTAACCTATGAACCCTTTCAACACATTTCATGACAACACATGTCCCTATGGGCCCTAGGCCCCCTAGGGATCGATTTGGTCGGTCCCAATACATTGAAAGGGATATTTCATGATAACATATGTCCCTAGGGCCCTTAGGGACCAATTTGATTGGTTCGAATGCATTGAAAAGGTTCATAGGTTAACTTATGACCCCTTTCAGTGCATTTCATGATGACATATGTCCCCCTTTTCGACATATTTCATGATAAAATATGTCCCTAGGGCCCCTAGGGATTGATTTGATTGGTTCAAATGCAGTGAAAGGGTCCATAGGTTAACCTATGACTGCTTTCGGTGCATTTCATGACGACATATGTCCCCCCTAGGGATCGATTTGGTTGGTCCCAATGCATTGAAATGGGTTGCAGGTTAACTTATGACCCTTTTCAATTCATTTCATGACAACATATGTCCCTAGGGGCCCTATGGCCCCGAGAGACAGATTTGGTTGGTTACAATGTGTCGAAAGGTGTCATAAGTTAACCTATGACCCCTTTCAACGTATTTAATGACAAAATATGTCCCTAGGGGCCCTAGGACCCTTAGGGACGCATTTGGTTGGTTCCAATGTGTTGAAAAGGGTCATAGGTTAACCTATGACCCCTTTCGATGCATTTCATAACAACACATGTCCCTAGGTGCCCTGGGACTCCTAAGGATTGATTTGGTTGGTTCTAATGCGTCGAAAGGGTCATAGGTTAACCTATGACCCCTTTCGATGCATTTCATGACAACATATGTCCTTAGGGGCCCTAAGGCTCGTAACCTATGACCCCTTTCAATGAATTGGAACCAAAAAAATGGGCTAGGGGCCCTAGGACCCCTAGTGACCCATTTGTTTGGTTCTAATGTGTCGAAAGGGGTCATAGGTACCCCTTTCGATGCATTTCATGACAACATATGTCCCGAGGGGTCCTAAGGTCCTTAGGGACACATTGGGTTGGTTCATATGACTCAAAAGGGGTCATATGTTAACCTATGACCCCTTTCAACGTATTTTATGACAACATGTCCTTAGGGGCCCTAGGGCCATAGGGATCAATTTGGTTGGTTTTGATGCATAGAAATGGGTCATAGGTTAACCTATGACCCCTTTCAATGCATTTTATGACAACATATGTCCCTAGGGGCCCTAGGAATCGATTTGGTTGGTTTCAATGCGTTGAAAGGGGCCATAGGTTAACCTATGACCCCCGTTCGACGCATTTGATGACGACATAGGGGACTCATTTGGTTGGTTCCAATGCATTGAAAGGGGTCATAAGGACCCATTTTATCATAAGGATCCATTTGGTTGGTTCCTGACCCCTTTCGACACATTGGAACCAACCAAATGGATCCTTATGAGAAAATGGGTCCTTATGACCCCTTTTGACACATTGGAACTAATCAAATGTGTCTTTACGGGCTGTAGGTCCCTTAGGGAATGTGTTGAAAGGGGTCATAGGTTAACCTATGACCCCTTTCAACACATTCTAAATGGTTCCCTAGGGGCCCTAGGGCCACTAGGGACATATTTTGTCATGAAATGCATTGAAAGTGGTCATAGGTTAACCTATGAGCCTATGAGCCCTTTGAATGCATTTCATGACAATATTATATTTAATAATAATATAATACTATATATTTTAATATAATAATAATATATTACTAGATTATATAAAAATTATTATCATATATATTATTATATTATATTTAATAATAATAATCATATATATTACTATATATAATAATAATAATAATAATATGATATTATAATAATAATTATCATATATATTACTACATTATATTTAGTTATAATAATTATATATATTTCTATATTATATTTAATAATAATAATCATATATATTACTATATGTAAAAATAAAAAAAATTATATTACTATATATAATAATAATAATCATATTCATATGTAAAAACAACAATAATAATCATAATCGTAGTCATATATAATAATAATAATCATTATCATATGTAATAATAATGCTCACAGTTTCCAAATTTTCGTTTCCCTCTAATATGGGTCGTTTTCGTCCAAAATTTCCAATATGGGTGGTTTCTCTCCAAAATTTCAAAAATTGAAAAAATTTGGAGTTTTCAAGTACCCGATTAGGCTTGGTATTTACCAAACCTCTTTGGTCAACTCAAAAAACATGTTTGAGAAAGGTTTCACTAACATTCAGACTTCGAGTAGCCATTTGACAATATTATTTTCATCAAAATTCAATGAAACAAAAAGGGCTTTTTAATAACACTCTTAAGATTCCATCGATATAATTACTGTCAAATTCTGAGTTTGATAAGTATTTTTTAGTTAATTTTTAATAAAGATGATTGTAAAGTGTTGATTGAAATACTAATTGAAACATAGCTATTACTTTCATGTGGTATAACATTTTTGAAATCTAAAAGGTGCGTCACATTCTATGTTTCGCCTAGAATAAGGAATTTTTTTTTTAAAAAAAATTTTCAATTAATTAAGGTGGTCAGAGATGAGAGTTTTTTAATTCTGGAAAAGTTATAGTAGAGAATTCATATTTAATTATTTATTTGAAATAAAAATACCCAAAAAATGCGTCACATTCGGGCATGAATCTACTTTTTATATCTATAATTATATTAGAAAAAATTATTATTTTATTTTAATTAAGTTGGTTAGACATACACCTACTTTTTATTTTCGCTTTGAAATTTTCGTTGTACTGCACTAAAATCCAAACTTTTGACCAATCAAATATTTTTTTCTCCAAATAAGGCCTAGTAGTTTAGAAACTACATTCAATTTCCTATAGATTATTTTCTTACAACTTTTTGATATAAAATGCGAAACCACTTTAAAATTGTGTCAAGTTGACATAACCTTGATTTGCTGGTTTTTCACTACCACTTAAGACCATAGTTTGGTTGACCATGATCCTGCACATACCCATGGGTTTCCTATGTAAGCTTGGCATTCTTGGTTCCAATATCAAAGAATTGAAGAAAGAAAAATGCCCAGTTTTCCACAAACAATATGAGGGTGGTATATGAAGTTGTAATGGCTTGAATATCATGCATATGTTATAGTGAAAAGGAAACAAGTCATAAACCACATCAAGGGATTACAAAAGAAAAAGGAAAACATCTAGAAACCTTAAGAAAATGCAGGCCACAAATGTGTGAAAAACGCTATAGCAGCAATAAAAATCTTGATAAGATATTGCAACAACAAGAAACGATCTGTGTCAAATGTGAGATAAGGAAAATGAGATACCTTGAAACAAAAGAAAACTCTCTAGAATGTGATGTACAAACTCCATGAAAAGTATGAATTCTTTAAAATGTACTCTATTCTAAATGTTGTCTCTACTACATTTGGGCCCGAATTGTGATGGAAAATCATCATAATTGCAACAGATACATGTTGCCTAGCTAAAAAAGAGAGGAATTGGCTCCCATCAGACGGGCGTCAAACTTTTGCCGCCATAATTGCAACAGACGCAACTGTCATAAATTGGGGTAAGTCACTAGCAAAGAGTTCATTTTTATCATCCTAATTGTGATAGAAAGAAGTCAAAGACACCATCATAATGGTGACGTATTTGCAACAGAAATGCTATAGGGCCCATGACAAGCCGTTGGAAGTGTCCATCCCAATAGCAATGGGCATGTGGCAGGAATATTTTGCGACCGACGCATAGCCATCCCAAGTGGCCGTTTGAAGTGTGACGACATGTTGTATTAATAAAAAAATAACAGTGGTAAATGATGAATAGTTATGATGCTTTCATAGCTCACAATAGATTCACACAATTAATTGTCATGCAATCATAGGTTAATATTGAGCTTCGTTTGGTTTCAAGAATAGTTTAATATTCTCTACTAATCAAGGCCAATCATGTGAAGGTGGAAGCTCATTTGCGCCCCCCATCCCCACTATATCATCTAAATTCCCTGTCAACATCTAAAATATTTAGGAAATGATCAAGCTTTAAAGTACAAAAAAGGTTCCAGACTTGCAAAAGTGACATCATTTTTCTCATCTTTGGTGCATGTTATTTTTTTTGTCGCAACCAAAATAATATTCTACCTCTTTGAATTGAGAATGCACATGTAACTGCGTTCTGTATGCATGGACAATAGAAGGAACTAAAAGAACCCAACACATTTACATTTATTTAATAGGTCTTTTCAAACCTCTAGCAAAATGAAAACTTCTTGGTTTTTTCTAGCTCCACTCGATATTGTATGCATATGAATTGAGATTGCATATTGAACTATGGCATCCTTCTGCATTGCCTGAAACTGATAGATTCACATGGTTGTTATACAATCATAGATGAATGTTGAGCTTTGCTTGGTTTTGGGAATAGTTTAATATTCTCTACTAATTAGGGCCAACCACGTGAAGGTGGAAGCTCATTCCCCCCTCCCCCCCTAACATCTATATTCCCTGTTAACCTCTACAATCTTTAATAAAGGATCAATATTTAAAGTACCTTGAATATTTTCATTGCCTCCAGATACTCTTAGGGGAATTCCATCTTCATTACTCACCAGCAATTTATCACATGGGTACATCCAGGAATTTTCTCATTGCCTCCTGCATCAAATGAGTCTGATATTAGTAAATACCCTGTAAGAAATAATAGTTCAAGTGAAATAAACACATGAAAAATGAGAGAGAGAGAGAGATAGATAGAGAGAGAGAGAGAGAGAGAGAGAGAGAGAGAGAGAGAGAGAGAGAGAGAGGAATCTACTTACCAATAGGCATTGCCATCGCATTTGTGGCCATGCTACCTATTGAGTGAGTTTAGTGGTTTTTATGTTGTGCCAAGATCTCTCTGTTTATATACATACAAATGGGGAATGATTAATGTCATGTTTTCTTTTCTTTTTTTGTTTATGATCCATAATCCACAATTTGCAAGATCTCTATGTGATGCCTAAATTAACATCAATACCCAACTAATCAACAAGTAGACCAATTTAACTAGGTTATGGCTCAAGCATGCACTATTCACATTTATCATATGGTTGCAATGTTGGAGACAACATTTTTTCGAAAGTGGCAGCAGGTTTTGTATCATTGGCTTTGCTTAAGTCTTGATCTTAGTGAAGTAACAAAGTGGTTTTTAGGGTGAAAAGGACTATTTTTCCCTGAGCTTCTTGCTAATGAGAGGATAAGAAGTCAGCTAAAAGTAGCACTTGAAATGATAAATGAAGTTGTAGAAGGTACGACTGTGGAACAACCTAGGGCTAGAGAGAATGTAAACTATCTTAGGGTGACAGAGAAACATCAATTTGAAGCACTTCAACAACAAAAACCAGCAACAACATATGCTCAACAACAAGGTTCAACTTCCATGGGAAATGGGATTC
Organism: Cupressus sempervirens; assembly: GCA_028749045.1. NCBI lineage: Eukaryota > Viridiplantae > Streptophyta > Pinopsida > Cupressales > Cupressaceae > Cupressus > Cupressus sempervirens. The sequence goes on from CM053792.1 coordinate 812,175,356, forward strand.
ACTTGAATAATTCCATGGGTGCACCTCAGTTGAGTTTGAAGGAAGTGATTGTAATATATGCACAAGAACATGCCATCCAATTTTTCCCTACAATGGGACACACACATGATGGTCTTCAAGTTTATGGCTTTGGAACTCTCAGTGTCTATCTAGATTTTGTAAATCACCAAGAGCTTGCATAATTTGGAGATAGATGGGTGATTGCAACATTGGAGTAGCTAGTTGAGATGCACTATAATCGAACTGGAGGCAATCATTGATAAACCAAACGTAAATGAAGAGGAAACTTGAAAATCTAAATGTTAAAATGCTGAAATGAAAGCTACCGAGGATCAAACATCATGCTAGAGTCACAATATAATGTTGAGTTGATTTTTGATATTGAATAAAAAATACGACATAAATCATCCATAAATCAAATGCTCTCCCATGGCTTGAGCTAAAACCCTCATTACTGTATCCAAAATTAAGGAATAAAATATGATTATGTCCCCAGCTGAGAATTGAAATGTGATTTTTTTGGACTCCACTTAGAAATTCTATTACCATGCAAATTAACTTACATTGATTATGAAGCTTAGGCCCTAACAATAGTCAAAAGCTAAATTATTGTCAAAGAATTTGCTAAAAACAAGAAAGAGTACATATTTAGAATGAACATAGATATTGGAAACGATGAAGAAACATATAATCCTCTTATACATAATCATAATTATGTCAGAGATGAACTCAAGAAATTGAGCAATATAGGAGGTGCTTAGCTAGATATTCTAGCCATCTTGGGTGATTTGGTGAGAGGCTTCTGCAAGGGAATGAGCCTCGTGAGTTAATATATAATGTCTTAAAATAGTTAAGTACTTCCTAACTATGGCCAAGGCATCTACACACTAAAGGAATATTCATCCTACCAAGCTGCGTACATACCCATATCCATGGGATCAATACCCTTGAACTACTCACTCTAACAAATATGTAGTTCTAGTTTCTAATTTTTTTGATGTAGCTGTATTCCTATAACCACTAGTGAGGTTTACTCACCTAATGTAGCTCTTTGCCATCATACACACACTCGGGTGAATTAGGCAATTTTCTATAATTACAATATCGTAATACCCTGGTGCATCCTTTGTGTTGTAGTTTACAGTTAATGTAAGGTTAAACTATATACATCCTAACTCACTCGTTATATAGTTGAAGTGAAATAAACACATGAAAAATGAGAGAGAGAAAAGAGGAATCTACTTACCAATAGGCGTTGCCATTGGATCTGTGGCCATGCTACTGGTTGTGTGAGTTTTATTATTATTTTTTTGTGCCAAGATCTCTCTATTTATATACATACAACCATACATACATACATACATACATCACAAGGGAATGACAATGAGATGTAGAGATCACAAGGGCATGTCAACGAAATGCAATGATCACAAGGACACACACATACACACACACACACACACACACACACACACACACACACACACACACACACACACACACACACACACACACACAGACATGTATACATACAGACACACATATATAAATATGTTCATACATACATACATACATGTGTGTGTGTGTGTATATTTGTGTGTGTATATAGATAGATAGATAGATAGATAGAGAGAGAGAGAGAGAGAGAGAGAGAGAGAGAGAGAGAGAGAGAGAGATATCTTTTTAAAGATGCTAAGTGACTTACCTAAAGTTCCACAAAAATAATGCAAAACAAGAGAAATGGGCAAAGTTTGCAAGAAATTTTACAAAAACATATCATTGTAGATATTTTTTGAAAGAAACAAGGAATAGCCCAGTTAAATGGGTCTAGTTGTTGATCATCTTGGTTGATATATATGTATATTTAACTAGGTTATGGCTTCTGCAAGGGAATGAGCCTCATAATTATGACATTTACACAGAAGAAGAACTTACTTCTTCAACTCCTTACACTCAACTATTCACTGAAGTTATTCTTCTAGCAGTGAGAATAGTTGCTACAAATTCCTTAGAGCCAAGGGACCCTGAACCTATGATATGTTTTCTGGAGACATGGGAGAAGTTACCACTGGCTTCAGTACTTCATAACATTCTAGATTATATAGCGATGCCCAAATTAATAGCAACAATAGATAATTGGAATCCTCGCAAGGTGAATGTGCCAATACATGCATGGTTACATCCTTGGCTTCCATTGTTGGGCCAACATATGGAGCCTTTATATCCAACCATTCATTATAAGTTGGGGAATGTGCTTTATGTGTGGCATTCAAGTGATGCATCTTTATATGCAAAATTATCACATTGGAAAATTGTATTTAATCTTACCAGTTGGGAACAATCGATTGTTTTTTTTATTATACCTAATCTGGTGATAGTTGTACAAGATTTTGTAATCAACCTAGCTAATAAAAAAGTAGATGAACTTAATTGGGTTAAGGCTTGGGCATATGTTATTCCCATTTATCATATGGTTTCAATGTTGGAGGCAAATTTTTTCCAAAGTGGCAATAGATTCTTTAAAAGAACAAGTGCTTGCACAATCTAGAGATAGATGGGTGATTGCATCATTAGAGCATCTAGTTGAGGTGCACCGTAATCAAGCTAGAGGAAATCAATGATAAACCAAACATATAATGAAGAGAAAACTTGAAAACGTGAATGCTGAAATGCTGAAATGAAAGCTTGAAATAATGAAGTTTAATCATTTGCCAGTAGTGGACAGATATAATCCTCTCACTGAATACTCTTCGTTCATAGAGCACATGCAAAAAAGCCTCATCAGTTTTAATGCATTTTCATCCACTTGCTGGTCGGTTGAAGAAGGAAGAATTTCATGGTAGAACACAAGCAATATTCGCTTGTAGTATGCAAGCTATGGGCAATGACTAGTAAAAATTAAGGTTATTACTAGAGCTAGTTTGCAGAAACAATAAAAAAAGATCTATATTTAAGTCTACAAATGATTTCTGCTAGCAATCAAACATTTATGAAAGTCAGACCCATAATGAGACCACAAAAACAAAATCTACAAGATAATTTACAACATACACATCAAATCATAAAATGAAATCTCTATCTACTTCATTGTATCAAAAAATTTATAATTTACATATGAACTATTTTAACTTGTATGAAACTCATCTCCATTGATAGATCACCAGGAACTTCTAATCCTTTCATAACTTGCACACATATGTACCAATTAAAGTTGCAATTAAGAAACTCATCTCCATTAGTAGATCATAAACATGAAATCCCTTTACAACCCACACTACCAAAAGCTCTATTGGATCTACAAATGAAATACAATGTATCCACCAATTCAAAATTAGTTCCATAATCAGACAATAAAGATATTTTCGTTTATAACCCACAACACCAAATGATGATACTCCCATTTTCTAAACATACAACCATACCCATAGGTTTCATCACCTAACACAAAATGCGATGATTTTCATCATACAATTAGTAAAGAAATGAATGATAACAAGAAAAATGTACATAAAATTTTAATAATGGAAGTCACATTGAGGAACTTGTGTATGCTCTTGGCAACCATGTCATTGAAAATATTCATGACCTTTTTTTCTTCTACATGTTTTTGCATGGAGCCTTCACACACCTAGTGCTCACAAATGTCTACTTAAAAGAATGTTTTATTATTTGGATTCTAGAATATATATGCAGTTGGATCAATTTTTCTGGTTTGCTAAGATCTCTCTATGTATACACACACACACACATAGACATATACATATATACATACATAGACATAAATAATAGTAATATATGTATTGTATTTGCATTTTCTTTGCCATTGCTTATGGGAGTGTTTCAAGGTTAGGAACCACTTCAACATCTTTTGCATGGTTTAGAGGTAATGTCATTGTGGTTGAGGCTTCTCCAAGGGAATGAGCCTTGTGAGTTAACATATAGTGTCTTAAAATAGTTAAGTGCTACCTAAGTATGTCCAAGGCATCTGTACACTAGAGGCATACTTCGCCTACCAGGCTGCCTACATACCTGTATCCATAGGATCAAGACCCTTGAAATTTTCACTCTAATGAATATGTAGTTCTAGTCTCTAATTGTTTTGATGTAGCTCTATTCCCATAATCATTGGTGATCTTTACTCACCTAATACAACTCTTCACCATCATACACCCACTCAAGAAAATTAAACGGTTTTTTATAATTACAATACTATAATATCTTGGTGCAACTTTTGTGTTGTAGTTTATAGTTACTGTAAGGTTAACCTATATACGACCTAACTCACCCCTTATATAGTTATGTTTAAAAGTTGGTTTTGAAGCCCATCCCTTTTATTAAATGTGAGGTTGATTTAGGAATGTCCTCATTGCCACTACAAAAAATGAATCAATATTAGAAAATGGCCCCTTAGAAATAATAGTTCAAGTGAAATGAACACATGCAAAATGAGAGAAAATGAGGAATCTACTTACCAATAGCCGTTGCCATTGCATCTATGGCCATGCTATCTGTTGAGTGAGTTTTATTATTTTTTGTTGTGCCAAGATCTCTTTGTTTATATACATACATACATGCATACATACATATACATAGATGACAAGGGCATGACAATGAAATCCAATGATCACAAGGGTATATCAACGAAATCCTAGATCTCCACCAATCTCCACAATCCACAAGATCTCTCTATATATACGTAGATACATGCATAGACACACACAAATGTGTGTGTATGCATGTATGTATGTATGTATATATATATATATATATATATACACACACACACACACACACACACACACACACACACACACACACACACACACACATATGCATACATACATACATACATATGCATACATACATACATATATATACATACACATACATACATTTGCATATGTAATTTTATCAGATTGGAAAATTGTATTTGATCTTGCTTGTTGGAAATAACTAATTGTTCATTTTATTGTACCTATTTTGATGACAGTTTTAAAGGAATGTGTAATCAATCCAATTAATCAACAACTAGACAAATTTAACTAGGTCATGACTTGTTTCTTTCTAAACATGTTTGCTATGATATGTTTTCTAATTTTTTTTGCTAATTCTGCCCATTTTTCTTGGACTACATTATTTTTGTGCAGAATCTTGAGTTAAGTCACTTAGCATGGGTTGAGTGAGTTTTATAGTTTAATTATTTGGATTTTGGAATATGTATGTAGCTGAATCAATTTTTTTGTTGTGGGTAATATGTAATAAGAACCTTAAAAAAGATCTCTCTCTCTCTCTCTCTCTCTCTCTCTCTCTCTCTCTCTCTCTCTCTCTATATATATATATATATATATATATATATATAAAGGCTACAAGTTGTGCAATTTTTCATGTATTGCATCTACATTTTCTTTGCCATTGGTTATAAGAGTGTTTCAAGGTTGGGAATGTGCTTCATGCATGGCATTCAAGTGATGCATTTGTATATGCAATTTTATCACCTTTGAAACCTATCTTTGATCTTGCTAGCTGGGAACAACTGATTGTTCATTTTATTGTACCTAATTTGATGATAGTTCTATAGAAATTTGTAATCAACCCAACTAATCAACATCTAGACCAATTTAAATGGGTTATTGCTCAGACATGTGCTATTCCCATTTATTATATGGTTGCAATGTTGGAGGCATCATTTTTTTCAAAGTGGTAGCAAGTTTTGTATCATTGGCTTTGTTCAAGTCCTGATTTTTATGAAGTAACAAAGTGGTTTTTAGAGTACAAAAGACTATATAATGAAGAGGAAATTTGAAAAATTGAATGTTGAAATGCTGAAACGAAAGCTATCAAGGATCAAACACCTATGCTAGTATTACAACACAATGTGAAGTTGATTTTAGATTTAAAAAAAAAAAAAAAACCATAGTATAAATCATTTTCCATTTGTTTTGATTGTGGAGAACAGCATGCAAAAGAGGGTGGAGAGCTCCGAACAAGGGTGGAGAGCTCCAAATATTGTCGTGCCCTTGTCATTAGTGCATTTTTTTGCTGTGATCTCTGAATTTTGTTGTCGTGCCCTTGGTGGAGACCAGTGGAGATCTACAATTTTGTTGTCATGCCCTTGTGATCTCTACATTTCGTTTTCATACCCTTATGATCTCCATGCCCTTGCTCTGTGATTTCGTTGTTGTGTCATGCCCTTGTGATCTCTATAGCCTTTGCACTACAATATTTAGGGTCAAATTGCGATGACAATTTGTGACAATAGTGTAATTTGTGGTGTATATGTGTGTCTATGTATCCATGTATATATGTATATATACAAAGATCTCTTTGTTTACATACATACATACATATGTACATACACACATAAATATATAAAGATCACAAGGGCACGCCAACAAAATCTTAGAGCTCCACATATCTCCACAATCCACAAGATCGCTCTATATATACATACATACATGCATAGACACACACATATGTGTATGTGTGTGTATGTATGTATATATGTATGTACATATATATACATATATAAATATATATGTATATATGTACATACATATATACACACATACATACACATATACATGCATACATACACATATACAAACATACATATACATACATACATATATAAATATATACATACGCACATACATACATCTGCATATGCAATTTTATTTGAAAAATTGTATTCGATCTTGCTAGTTCGAAACAACCAATTGTTCATTTTATTGTACCTAATTTGATGATAGTTTTACAGGAATTAGTAATCAACTCAACTAATCAACAACTAGACCAATTTAACTAGGTCATGACTTGCTTCTTTCTAAAAATGTCTACTATGATATGTTTTTCTAAAATTTCTTGCTAACTTCACCCATTTTCTTAGACTGCATTATTTTTGTTCAAAATCTTGAGCTAAGTCACTTAGCATAGGTTGAGTGAGTTTTATTGTTTAATTATTTGGATTCTGGAATATGTATGTAGTTGAATCAATTTTTTTGTTGTGGGTAATATGTAATAAGCACCTTAAAAAAGATCTCTCTGTATTTATAAAGACTACAAGTTGTGCAATTTTTCATGTATTGCATCTACATTTGCTTTGCCATTGGTTATAAAAGTGTTTCAAGGTTGGGAATGTGCTTCATGTGTGGCATTCAAGTGATGCATTTGCATATGCAATTTTATCACCTTTGAAAACCGTATTTGATCTTGCTAGCTAGGAATAGCTAATTGTTCATTTTATCATACCTAATTTGATGATAGTTCTATAGGAATTTGTAATCAACTCAGCTAATCAACATCTAGACCAATTTAAATGGGTTATAGCTCAGACATGTGCTATTCTCGTTTATCATATGGTTGTAATGTTGGAGACATCATTTTTTTCAAAGTGGCACTAGGTTTTGTATCATTGGCTTTGTTCAATTCTTGATTTTTATGAAGTAAGAAAGTTGTTTTTAGGGTGGGAAAATCTATATAATGAAGAGAAAACTTGAAAAATTGAATGTTGAAATGCTGAAATGAAAGCTATCAAGGATCAAATACCTATGCCAGTGTTACAACACAATGTGAAGTTGATTTTAGATATTAAAAAAAAATGACATAAATCATTCCCCATTTGTTTTGATTGTGGAGAGCTCTGAATGTTGTCATGCCATTGTCATTGGTACATTTTGTTGTTGTGATCTCTACATTTCATTATCCTGCCCTTGGTAGGGACCAATGGAGATCTACAATTTTGTTGTCGCGCCCTTGTGATCGCTAGATTTCATTGATGTGCCCTTGTGATCTCTATATTTCATTGTCATGCCCTTGCCTTGTGATTTTATTGTCATGTCGTGCCCTTTTGATCTCTGTACCCTTTGCACTACAACATTTGGGGTCAAATTAGAATGACAATTTATGACAATGGTGTAATTTGTGGTGTATATGTGTGTCTATGTATGTATGTATGTATAATACATAGATCTCTCTATTTATATACATACATACATACATATACATAGATCACAAGGGCACATCAATGAGATGTAAAGATACATACATACATATACAAAGATCACAAGGGAACATCAATTAGATATACATATATACATACACACATATGTATATATACATACATACAGACATACATATGTGTGTATGTATGTATATATACACATATACATATATAAAGATCACAAGGGCACACCAATGAGATGCAAAGATACATATATACATACATAGATACATACATACATACATACATACATACATACAGATACACATACATACATACATACATACATACATACATACATACATTTGCATATGTAATTTTATCACATTGGAAAACTGTATTTGATCTTTACTCAATCACCAAGAGATAATATAATTTGTATGTATAGATTTATGCATACTTAGTTTGGTATGAATAGTTTCGATTGAATTCCTCTGAGAAGAGTGAGTCTACTCATGATGATTATGAGTCAATGTGTTGGGTCTTTAGAGGAGAGAGACTTATAGAAGATTAGATGTTGTTTATGGATATAGGATGATTCGTTTGTGATGCCAATATATCGTCCTCCATATTGAATTTCTATAGATCATCAAATTGCTAGATACAAATCACTCGACTTGGTTTTCTAAAATGGTATGGGCTACTTGGAATTGTCAAATTTGCACCGTTGCACTATACATAGATTGATGTACCAACACTTTCAATCACTAGTTTCATCTTTAATGTGAACTCTGATTTTGATTTGTGGTCCATGGACTATTATGAACCAAAATACACCTAAATGTTCTTGAAGACATCTTGAAGCATCTACACAAATTGATATGAACCATTCAATCTAAATTATAGTCTTTGAATCTAAGTACTTTGATCCAATCCAAGAGCCTTCTGAACATTGAAACCACTAAACTACTTAGGATACTAAACTTATCAAACATATGAACCTCATTGAACTAATGGAAACATTTTGAAATAGGTTCAATGAATTTCAAAACCCAAGAGTGACTAAGATATAAACCTCAAACAATTTCTGCGTGCTATGGTGGGGTAGGAGGAAGATGGTTGTGTGAATGGCTGATATGGCAAGTTGCAAAAAATTGGGGTGTTAGTTGCAAGTAGATTTATTAATTTGATAAAAGAATTAGATTTGAAATTGGGATGATCAAAATTGCCATGTACATCCTTATGATAGATGTCTCTATCTCAGAATAGAAAATTACCTCAAACAACAAATGACAAGCAACAAATTATTAAATGTATGGAAACTCAGAAGAACATTCACTTATGAAGGACTATATATATATATAATTTGGTGGAAAAGAAAAGAGCTATGTGGTTCCACATTGTGGCTATTCCACTAACAGGTAGTGGAAAATCTTCATGTGAAATATGAAGATCTTAAAATTGAAAAAGATAATTATCAGAGATCTATATTTGTGTTTTAGTGATAACAAATAAATAGTCTAATTTAAAGAAAAATAATAGTCTTAAATGTTATTAAGACTATTAAGATTATTATTTTTGATTATTGATTATTTATTCTCTTAATAACCAAATCGGGTTCATAAGAGAAAAAAAAAAAGCAGTATCAAATATTCTTTTTTGGTCAAAGGAGCTAGTTGGATGTGGTTTATGCGCACAAGATCCATTTGAGGTAAGAGCTAGCATTTTGCATTGATTGATCTCCTTATATGGTTGTTTAGGTTTGAATTTTGAATTACCATTGGAGATTTGGTATCCATATTTGGAATGAATTTATATTTATATGAAATTTCTCATTTGGTTTGCATTTTGAGTTTCCATTGCATACATTTGACAGGTTATTTATATGAAATTTAGAGTTGCTATTCCAGATGTTTGATAGGTTATTGATCAACTCTCTTATATGGTTTTTATTTTGAGTTTCCATTGCAGGCGATTGACACGTTATTTATATAAAATTTCTCATGGAGGAATTGACAACCTAAACATCATGATTTCTATAGCTTTCACTAGTCTAGTGGGGAAGGGAGAAGATGTCAAAATACTAAATGAAGCTTGAATGAGTGCTTCCTTCATTGTTGGTTTGACCGGAAGACTTTCTTGGGATTAAAACTTTGGCCCTTTTGAGTGTATGCTAATTGGTAGAAATCTAAAACTTTTCTTATCGCATAATTTATTTGCCAAGGGTTTCATCAAATCAATTTGCCTCTAGAATCTTTGCACAAGTGAGAGATGTGCTTATTCACATTGTCAATTTTATCTATAGATTGGCTTTAACTTGGTTACCAAGGGGAATCCTATTGTCCTAAACATATTATTGCTAGAAACATTTTTTGTTTTTTGTTCATTAAAAAAACTAAAAAAAAACTACTAAAATCATAAAAAATAATTTTTTTTTAATAAGAAAATTGGGGCTGACTGAATTGGAATATGGAAATTCTTATGTATACCCTTACGTCTCTGCTTCTAGCAGGTTGTGAAAAGATAATTTGCAATTTTGGAGAGGGAACATAGTTTCGTATTGAAAATATAAGCATTTTATGAAGGAGGCCAATAACTTAGATACATCACATGATTTAAAGATTCTTCACAATCTGACTATTGTTTCTTTTTCTTTGCTAACTCTTTTAGTCATCGCTTTGAAATGTAGTTCAAAGTCTTCACATTCAACAAAATTTGATTTTTAGTGGGTTCATTTGAAATCATTCAATTTCGTAAGCATATAATAAATCTTTTAACATTTATAGAAAATTTTAATACTATTCTATTTTGCACACATGTCTAATGAAATATTTGTGAAGATAGCAAGTAAAAACATTTCATTTATCTAACTTGTAGTGAGAATCGAAGAAAAGTAACCTACCAAAGAATTGGAATTCGTCATCGAGAGTGCGGGTGGAGGTATTTCTTTCACTTTCTTTTGTTTGTTGAGTTTCCAAAATTTTGTTTCTAACAGTTTCTAGTATCACGATCTTCTCTTAGACAATCCTTTCTTCATTCTGATTATAGAAATGTTTGTGGAAAAAATGCTAACATAATGTTGGAAAAAGTAAAATTTCATTCAAACATTTTTTATAGAAAAGATGTGGAATTTCAATGAAAGTTTTATGGATAGAACTATAAATAAATAAATAAATAAATAAATAAATATATATATATATATATATATAAAATCCATATGTCTAAACTAATGCTCAGTGAATTATCATTAAAATGAGAAAATAATGATTACTATAAATAGTGAGGTTCATATCTATAATTCTATACTCATTCTTTCCTCATTCTGATGATGAATATTAGATATATTTCAAAGCATAGATTAAAAATATATTTAATGATATGATTGATCTTCTCAGAAAATAGGAAAAAGTCATTTTAATTGGAACCATAGTTTTAAGAAGATAAGAATATGATCTGTCTTATATTGAAAGAGTCCAAGTTGTGCCTTGTCAATGCCCTAAAAAAATAGAATGACTTTTCAAGAATAAGATTTTGTTAGCGAAAACAAACTGACACTTATAAGATTTTGTTAGAACTTGTTATTAAGAGCCATAAGAAAATATACTCTTATCATACCAATTGCAAATATACTTAATCATTGTCCATTGTATCTTCTAGTAATGACGTCTCATTATATTAGCAAAAACAAACTGACACTTAATAAGGAAACTTTTTTAAAATTATAAATATCATATTGCAGAGGAAAATATACTAGTCATGTTTATGAATATCATATTGTAGATAAAAATTAAACAACCATTAATTAAAATGTAGGATCATCATCATTTGATTAATTTTCATAGACTTGAATATGGTTTTGTTTCTATTGGCAGTTTCGTAAACTTTTCTAAATTCATGCTTAATAATGAGAATTAGAGTTTCTTGTTGTTAGAATTAGTGTTCAATATGGAAAAATGTATTAACCTATATTTGATCCTAGCTTGGTTTCTAGTGCACTTGATTGGTTTGTGGCAATAAATGTCATTTTGGTTCATAGAGAAGAATGTATCCATGTTGATGTTTTGGTTGTTCATCCACTACAAATTGTTCTTCCTTAGGTTCTTAGCTTCCTAAAATACAAAAAAGTACCTTTCCTTCAATTTTTTACATAACTTAATATAAAATATATATATTTATAAAAATACATAAATTATTACATAATTCTAAAAATTTCTGCAACACACACGAAGTTGCATTTTCCATAGCTAGAATCTACTAGAGAATAATTATTTTTATCATGGCAATTTTTAGAGTGATAGAGGCTTTTCATAATGTTCTGATTACATTTCCAGATGAAAAAATAAAACATAGTGTGCTTATGAATTAGGTGTGAGGAAAACAAGAGCTTTTCCTATATTTTTCCCAATGAAAAGAGAATTGAATGCTTCCATGAAGTTTTATATTCCCTCTATCACATCTCTAAATTTGAGTTTACCTTGTTTCATATATCCTCCCATCCCCACAACAAATTCCTCCATATGATGGAGATATTGAAGCACAAGAAAGCCTTGCATTTTCCCACATTTCCCTACCAAGTTAAACACATTTCTCACTCCATAACATTCCTTCCAATCCTGCATTGATTTTTGTACATGGTATTGGTACTACCATTCTTAAGTATGTGAAGTTTAAGTCAGTCACATTAGCATCTCCATAGGCTAGAACAACTCTAGAGATTAGAGAAATGAATTTTACTTACTTGGTTATATTGAGAAATCATTCAACACAAGAGAATCCTGGGATTCACATTGACATGGTTGAGAATGAAATCTAGCATTTGCCTTCCCACATTTTCAATGTAAATGTCTATTCCTCTTGGAAAGTACTTATTCACCACTCACAAAGTCATTCTAGGAAAACATGACTATTTAACAATTTTAGTTTAGGAATTAAGCTTTAGTGTGTGAAGTTTAACCTATTCAAGTGAAATAAATATAATATTTGATGTTTTAAATTTAAGTAAGCTACGAAGTCTAGATTCTTGTTGCATTATCGGTTCCAATAAACAAAATGTCATGAACATTGATTTTTTCCACTATTGTTTCTTCCCCATCTTTTCCTAGGCTCCCAATGCTGAAAATATCAAAAAAATGCATTAAAATCATCCCTTCAACATGTAATATTTCATGATTAAGTCCTTAAATACCTGATGCAAAGGCTTGGCCTACATGTGATCTTTTGAATATCAATATTGGAGGATCTAGATCCAATGGAGATACAATCATCCCCTGCTTCACAATCAACAATAATTAGAATTAGGAAATTAGAATGTAGTGTAGACCTTTTGTAATTTATTAAGAACATTGTCACATAATTTGTTTATAATTAACATAGTTTGGACATATTTTTTTGCCTTGTCGAAGTACCATAACAAGACATATTCATCCTATGAAGACACCAAAGTTTTAGGAATTAGTTAACAATGTTAAACATTTAGAGTAAAGCACTAGAACATATTATACAAAGGAAATATAATCATAATGTTCAAGGTAAAATATCATGCAATAAGAAAGAAACATTCTAATTATAAAGACAACGAGACTTAGATAATGAATCACTACAAGCCATCTAGTAGTTGGATCCAATTGATCAACATTAATGTTCAAAATATTATTTGACCTATTGTCATTTCTTAAAGATCTTTTGAAATTCTAAATAGACTTAATAATAATCGCGCAAAGTAGAACAAGAATTGGAAAGAAACATAATCAAATATTTCTAGACAACAAATTAAAGTAGAAATATAAAAATATTAAGTAAATCTAGATGACTATAGAATGATTGAAGTTGGAACCTACTCTGGATATTGATCCATATACTGCTCTGAAACTACACTGATTTATATGGTGCTATAGAATAATGGAAGATAGAACTAAAGTTGTGCATCCTTAAAGTGAATATACATCATAAATGTAGTATAAGAACAAAATCATGTACAAGAACTAGGTGATAATGGGGAGATTGTAGAGGTGGCATGTAATCGCTTTATAAAAAAGTTTCTCATTTTTGGAAAGGTTAGCATATTAGCTATATTTTGATTGCTTATTAGATATCTTTACTAGATATTTTAGGGGCAATGTTATTGAAAAATAATTGATTTTATTTTTTTTCAAGTTTCATTTAACTAGTAAACAAAGTTATTAAATTTTATCTTTTGTGTTTGTATTGCACTTTGATGATGTAGGTTGAGGTCATTGGTAGTAATACAACCCCTATTTACAAGTTCTTGAAATCAATCAAAGGTAGATTTTTTGGTGATAACATAAAATGGAACTTCACTAAGTGTTTGGTTGATAATGATGGAAATGTAGTTGATAGATATGCACCCACAACATCTTTGTTGAAGATTGAGGTACTTGAAAATCATATTTTCTTATTTTGTCAATTTGTTCTATGAAAATTGCACTTACAATATTTTCAAACTGGTTTTATTTGTTTGATGACAAATCTTATAGGAATAATGGCTAATATATGTAACCTTATGTTTGCAAGAAGATATCAAGAAACTGTTGGGTGTTGCCTAATGCACTGAGAAACTATGTTATAACTATTCTTCCTATTTATACTAAATGTAAGAAGCATAATTTAAGTAAGACATGGTTCTATTATGCCCACACAAGACAAAATGGATTAGTAGTTACCATTCATAGTACATAATAGTATTTTGCAATAATTGGACAGTGCTGATTGCTCACTTTTTGAGTGTTGTTGTTTGATACAAGTGTCTTGGTTTAGGTTTAGGGTTTACATAATGCAAATTGAGATATTCATGGATATAGATATGCTAGTCATGGCTATAGATTCTCATGGTGTTGTTTAATTAATGAAGCTATTCTCATTAAAGAATTAGAAGAAAGAAAACCTAAGTCATTTTTCTTACTTAAATGCCTAATGAATCTTGTCTATAATAATTTTGAATCCATTATAGTCTACTATTGTATTTTCTTTTGTATATTCTAAACAAAAAGTCTTATACCATTAGTTCTTTTGTCCAACTTACCAAGAATGATCACTTCCTAATCATTTAAATTTCCTCAATGATATGCTTAACTTTCTCTTTATAGCTATGTTGAACATTTCCATGATTATTCAAATTATGGTCTTGTTACTTGCAGATATGGCTTCCTATTGTATGTATAAAGTTTAGAGGAAGTTGGACAAGGTGGGAGTATACTAACTCTAGACTTATTTGTTGATCACTTCTTCATTAGCCCGTAGTCAATGTAATCCAAGTTCTCAATTCTTTTCCTTGTTCTGAAAATGAAATATTTTATTTTTAAGATTCCTTATAATTTTAAGATAGAGCAACATATTCTAAAAGTCAACTTCCCCCTATTTCACTTGCCTTTGAAAGCTAGTTTTCAAGTCCCTATAGCATTTTTGGTTGGGTAGTATGTAGTAGTGAGTAGATATTTGGCGTGTATATGAACAAGAGTAGAATAATAGTAAATAAGTTGCTCCACATGAATCAATATTTTTTATCTTTACACAGGGTTTACATTGCCTCGGTGACATAAATACCATACTTTGACTATTCAATATACCGATTGCCAAAAATGATGGCTTCATCCAATTCAACAACTTTAACCTTACTATTTTGACTTCATTTTTCTGCACTTCAATTATGTTTATTGTCCATGGACAACACATTGCTTTTGTATTAAGAGACACCAATTCTATATTGTTTGTGGTCTTGGATTAACCCATCACCATCTTCTTCTTATCATGAACCTTTTCTGTCTAATTTCTTGTCAAAATAGTACTTATTGTCTGCACTTATTTTCCCACAAAAAATTGCTTTATTTATTCAAATTCCATACATCACAACAAAAACATCCTTCCTAGGTTGAAGAAAACTCAATTTATAGGCCAACCCTCTTTACCTTACATATTCACCTCTACTTGTTCAATCAAGTCACAACTGTGATTGTTGACCTTCCAATTTGTAATAAAAGTTGCATGACAACTTTTTGACAATTTTTGCAACTTTTCAATGTTTCCAAACAAATGACTTCAAATGCCTAGCAAAACTTGATAAATCATGCAAGAACTCTAAAAAATATAAAATTGAAGATTTTTGGTCAACTCATAGCGTTGATCAATGTTGATTGACCTACAATTTTCCCATAGGCCTTAGTACAACACACAAGAAATTTAACTAAAATGCATTCTAGGATGCATGAGATTGATCTATTGCTATGTGTCAATTTGAACACTTATTAATCACCTAATCTATCCAAAATTTGATGTTTGATAATCTTGTTTAGGACCTTGGGCCCCTACACTACTGCCCCACTATGACTTTTTGTACTTCAAACATATAAAAATTCCACTTTTTTTTGGAAGATTTAACAATTTTGAGTTTATTGGAACCTTGTCCAACTCTTTTGCTTGTCCATCTTGCATTTCTAAATTTTTCTTCTTTTTGTTTTTGCGTTTGGATTTTGGGAGGTGATACTTGTAATGAAATCCTTGGCTTCTTCAAATTTTTTTCCTTGCTTCCTCGCCAAATTCCTTAATAATAAATCTTTTATCACAAACAATGAACTTTAATGGTAAGCAAACACTTTTCATTGATTATAATATGGTTGAATTTGAGCAAGGTGACCAAATTTTTCTTTCAAAACCATGTGTAGATATAAAATTTTAGTATAACATGTCCAATATTTTTTGTAGATATACACATTAATTAGACCAATTTTTTCTTTCAAAACCATATGTGCAGATATAAATATTAAGTAGAACATGTCCAATATTTTGTAGATATACAATAATTGCACCAAATTTTTCTTTCAAAACCATGTGTAGATATAAACATTAAGTACAACATGTCTAATAATTTTTCACATATATTTTTTTGTGAACAAAGACCATACCTCGCAATAT
The DNA here is from genome assembly GCA_028749045.1 of Cupressus sempervirens. Lineage (NCBI taxonomy): Eukaryota > Viridiplantae > Streptophyta > Pinopsida > Cupressales > Cupressaceae > Cupressus > Cupressus sempervirens. The sequence continues at coordinate 812,192,220 of CM053792.1, forward strand.
GAACCACGAATAAAATAACAAGACAAGAGCTAGATTGTGATCTTAATTCTGAAGAAAAGTTGATAAATGTAATTGTCATTGCAAAAAGTGTAAGGGCTTAAAGAATCAAAAAATTCTAATCACAACAACCTAAAGTCATTGTAGGCAACATAGTCACATTGAAGGGGGTCACAACTTTTGTTAATTTTTGAATGTGGATTTCCAACTGGAGGAACATGGAGGTGTGAATATCCAAGGTGGGGATAACACTCCCATGAAAGATGATAATAATGTGTCAAAGAACATGATTGGAGAAGACGGTATTGGTGAAGATGATGAAGATGGTCTTGATATACCTATACTTTAGAAAGCACACAAGTCCTTATACAAAGGCTCCCAAACAACTCTTCTCTCCACTATAGTGTTGTTGGTGAACTTTAAGGTTATGAACAATTTATCCAATGTAGCAATGTCACATATGCTAAGGTATGTCATTTTTGTCATCTTCAATGTTAACATACCATTACTATTCATTATATTAATAATTTATATTTTTTGTTATAAGTTGATAGGTGAGTTTTTGTTATCAGCATCAAACATTCTATCTCATTTATACCAAGAATTATCTACCATTATGAATCAAATTGGAACGAAGTATCATACAATACATACATGTCCTAATGATCACATTATATATCATAAACAACATGAATTTATAATAGAATGCTTTGAGTGTCATATTAGTAGATATCAGTTAGATCAAATAACAAAAAATGTGTCTCACAAGGTTCTTTAGTACATTCCCATTATTTCACATCTTGAATGATTATTTAGGTGCATTAGCTTGACATAATTTATGAATTACCATGCATGCAATAGAAGTCAAGAGAAAATTATGTGAATGCCTATGAATGATTCTACATTTAAAGAGATCGAAAAAAAATATGACTAGAGTTTACAAAAGAACCTCGTAATCTCAAACTTCCATTGGCAACAGACAACGTCAATCCATTTGGAGAAATGAAACATGTTTACTCAGTATGACCTATTTTTGTTATTAACAATAAGATTCCTCCTTGGATTTCCATAAACAGGGAGCACATAATTTTGCTAATGGTTGTACTATTTTAAAAAAAAAATCTAATATATATCCAAATTAATTTACAAACAATGCATCAAAATGATCATAATAATTATGTATAATTAACAGGTAACATATGAACGTGTATATTGAGCCCTTTATGGATGAATTGTTGAAGTTATCGAATGATGTCATTATGTATGACATCTCTAGATCAATAGGACAAATACAATTTCAATTTCATGCAATGCTTATATGAACAATAGATGGTGCCCCTGGGCTAATTATTTTTGTGGCATGTTATATTGTTAAGGTCACATATTTTTGGTTTGTTATAGTGTTTACACATTATTGTTGTATGCTTAAGTTATGCATGATAATTGTACATGACCTTTTAGGTCTTCATACAAAGGAAAAATTTTCATGTTCAGTTTGTGGTTCGAAGATGAAATGTTGTTATTCAAACAATTTATAAAAGCATGTGCTCAATGAGTTTAAGAACTTCTTCAATAATAGTCATAAGTATCAAATTACTAAAAAATATCTTTTTAATGGGAAAGAAGAGACAACATCAAGGCCACAAAGAATGACACCTTATCTATGAGAGTTGGAATACGATTGACTAAATCGTCGAGTTAATGTTCAATGTGTGGTCTAAAGTTTGAAATTTATATTTTGATATTATTTTTTATTTAGTAATGATGTAATTGATGCTCGTGAAGGTCATCAATGCATCAATGACCAACTTCTTAGAGGAATAAAAAATTATATTACTCAATTTAGTAGGTTATCATACTACAAGGATCTCCCAATCATGCATTTGTTTGATGCTATACATATTAGAAAGAATGTAACAAAGACACTATGGAAAATATTGGATGAAAGGTGTGATAGAGAAAAAATTGCTAATATTTGTAATGACATTCATGAATCCAATGATTCACTAAAATATTTCATTGAATCAAATAGCAATGGAGGTGACATAAATAGGAGCGCCCTTCTTTGGTTATTAACAGAGCAACAAAGTAATGCATTAAAATAAATGATAAAAAGAATAAAATTTCTATAAGATTTGCTGCAAATATAAGAAGTCTTGTATCAAAGAAAGGTAATTTTGGGCCAAGGTTGAAAACATATGATTGACATACCTTTGTCAAGGTAAGTTATGTTCTGTATTTAGAATATATTTGTAAAATGTTATGTACTACCGATTGTATTATTTCATAATATATTGAAATGATCATTTTTTAATAATTGTAGTACATCCTACCTCTATCCCTCTCACACCAATTTGAAAATAGTATTAAACAAGTTATATATGATATTGGAAAATACATGAGGTTAGAAGTGTTATTTCTTAGCATTCTTGCACATGTATAATATTTATGACTTGCTTTACTTTTTATGTAATTTATTGTATATTTTTATTTGAAATCTTGTTTATATGTTCTTGTGTGTTGAATATCTTTTAGATGGTTATTATCTAAAGAAATTGATAAAAAAGATATAAAATATTGGAAAAGAAAAATTTCACAGTTAATGTGTGAAATGTAAAAGAGTCTACTTTCAACTTTTTTCAATGCTTAAGAACACTACCTTATACATCAAGTTGAGGAGATTGAATTGTGTAGACCTATACAAACTAGGTCAATGTATTTAAAATTTATGAAGGGCTTGGTTTGATAAAGAATAAATCCTAAGAGTTCTATGGTAGAGGGATATATAGTACTAGACCATGGTGTACATTAGTGAATATCTTCCAAATTTGCATCAAAGCTCCATGTAAATCACATTTGAGATCTCAACTCCATTAAAAAATTCCATGGAGAGTACTTGATGGGTAAATATAGATTGAGGAAAGTGAGAAGTAATTCTAAGATGTTATTGTAGTTAATTAATTCTTATCCATCATCAATATAAGTTGTTTCTAAATGGTTTAGTTATTTTCTTTATAGTTGGTCATGAACGAGATGCACTACATTTATGTATTGGAAATAATCTTGATTGAATGACAATATGAATTCAATAGTCACAAAAAAATTATTGCTCATTAACATGGGATGGTGTTGCATCATTGGTTAAAGAAGCTCATCGTAATGGAGATCCCAATGTTATGCCAATGGTATTTGATCTAGTCTATGGCTTGTAATAATTCCGTTATAAAATAAATCATTTATCAAACTATTGTTAATGGGTCAATTAATTTAATATATTTTGGACCCTTTTTTTTTGTAGTTTGTGTCATCGTCAATTAACTTTTTACACCCTCAAAAAGTTTTTTCGATGGGTATTGAAGCATGGATTTTAGTTAGTCTTTAGGTATGCATTTTGGATTATTTCTTTGTACTACAAATTTTTGTTGGAGTTCTAGTTTGTTTTCCATTTTTGAAGTGAAAGATCTTGTGTGATTTCAGTGGCATTCAACCCTCACTCTGTTCCATTGTTGCATGTAACTCTTCACTTGAATCTGGCAAATAGGAGCACTATCTTTTGGAAAATCTCATTGAAGGTCTTGTGTTCTATTTTTCATTATTGTTTGGTACTATTTGGTGAATTTGGCTCTCTAAGATTAGCTTGCATTATTAAGTTTTCTTTCTTCCATCCACACATACCTTCATCCTTTTGCACTTTAGAACAATCACCAAATAGATAGATACATCATTGATGGCATAATCTATTGCACAAGTTGCTCCTCCACCACTATACGACCACCGTACGACCACATAGACCCTCTCGTATGACAACATAGCCCTCCTGTACAACCACATAGTCTTGCCTCTACAACCATCTAGGCCTACCCTACGACCCTCTCTTCCTAACGTACGACCTCCTATGTATAGCCATTGTGTCCTCTCCCCATATGACCTATCCCTTGTACAGACTCCACTATCCACCATGTGCTTCAACCTTCCCATCCTTGGTGTATGATCACCTGCCATCTCCACTCCATCATTCTATCTAGTCATATAGACATCGTATAACCTCTAGTTGGCATCCATACATCAATACCACCACCCATACTACCTTCCAAAATTGAAGAGAAATTATTAAGAGTAGTTGCGTGGGTCAAAAAATTACAATGGTATTAGAGAGCTTTGATCCTACCAGCCTATGAACAATGAATGAGAGTTTATAGCTGGAAGGAACAAGGAACCCATTTCATGGATAGAATGGCTACCAAACCAGGACCAATAGTTTTCAAACTCATGGCACTACTGAGAGAACATGGGAAGAATTAGGCATAGATCAATGATACTTACCAACTCATGAAAGAAACTTTCAAGAAATTGGAAGACAATAAAATATCTAGAGAACGAAATGGTCGCAATACAAACTTAGTGTTGGGTAAAACAAACTTTCATCTAGCATGCTCTCGACCTTCCATGTCATCTTTTCTCCATGGTTGAAGACACCATCTAGAGGGAAGGAGCCAAGTTTTGAAGAAATGCAAGATCTGCTGAGAGAAGAGTAGAAGAATGTAAATTTTGAGGAAGATATATCCTACAAAGATTATACAGATGTAAGAATGAGATATTCAGGAGGCAAAAATAGAGGATATTTTAATGATGATCTCAGGAGGAAGTTGAGTAAAGTAAATTTATCTCCATTTGATGGATCTGGATCCATATCTACACAAGCATGGGTAATAAAGGCCGATACTTACTTCCAGCTTAATTCCATGCTAGAAGAAGAAGCAATTAAATTTGTGGCATTACACCTAGAGGGAGTTGTGCATGAATGGTGGTATCACACCGAGGCATGATCAAATAAATACTTATATGGAATTCACTAAGAGATTGATAGATCGATTTGATGGTAAAGATCCAAAACTCAATTTCAAAGATTTGGCATAGTTGAGACAAATTGGATCAATCAACCAATACATTGCAAAATTTTGGAAACTCTTTGTTTTGGTCACGAATATTTCTGAAAGAAGATGAATAATGCTCTTCATGGATTGACAGAACCACTTAAAGGTTGGGTAAAGGGGTTCATTCTTGCCACCTTATCATAGGCCATTAAGAATGCATGAAGTATGGTATCATCATAAACATCATCCTTGTGAAGTTACTCACATTCCAAACTATTGATGTTTTCAAGGGATAGAGATAATAAACCTCCGCCCAAGAAGCCATCATTAGATGGAGCCACTAGACAGGAGCTCCAAAGGAAGAAATTATGTTTCAATTGCAAGAGACCTTGGGAGCCTAGCCATAAATGCCTCAAAAAAGGAAAGATCCATTAAATTGAGATCCTATTTGATGATGAGGATGAACAGGAAGAAATACCTGTTGAAGACAACCAACATCATGATGACACCAACATGGTTAATTTGAATCATATAGAAATAATTATAACTTTAGTATGGTGCAAAGGAACAATTTCCCTAATCGATTGCTTGAGGTGTACAATGTTTTGTGTATGGGGAACCCTTCTAGGAGAAAGGGTTATGGTGATGCTCAATAGTGGAGCTGCTCTAAACTTCATAAACTCATCTCTGGTGAAGCAAAGAGGACAACCTATGAAGACACACACACAAGATTTCAGATCAAAGTTGCTGGAGGGACTCTCCTACCCTGCACATACCTTGTTCCTTGGCTAAGTATCATAATGGAAAATCACATGATGACTGAGGATTTCTTCATAGTAGAACTTGATGACATGGAGGTTGTTCTAGGCATATAGTGGATGGAAACATTAGATGAATAAACTCAAAGTTTCAAATGGATGGATTTCACTTTTGTTGTTGATGGAAAGAAGGTTGTTCTCCACAAAATGGAAAATAAGGGTCTAAAAGAAGTAAGTACACATCAGATGGAGGTAATTTTTTGGCATGATGACATTTCTTAGGTCACACATTGTTTTTTTTTGATAGAACCTATAAAAAAGCAATTGATACCTTCCCAAGATGTCGATCTCCAAATGATTTTGAGTGACCATGATAAAGTTTTTATAAAAATTTCACCCGATGTACCACTGCATCGAGGGTTTGAACATACTATTAAGTTGGAAGCAGGAGTCAAGCCAGTCATAACCACACCATACTGCCATCCCAAGAAATGTAAAGATGAGATCAAAAAGATGATTTAGGAACTACTAGAGAAAGGATGGACCCAGCCTAGTTCTAGCCCTTTTGTGTTGTCAGTGGTATTAGTCAAAAAAAAGGATAGGATGATGTACATGCATGTGGACTATCATGTGTTGAACAAAAAACAATAAAGAATCGATACCCCATTCCAAGGATAGATGAGTTGCTAGATGAATTTTCAAAAATAAATCTACATTTTGGATACCATCAGATCTGCATGAGGGAGGAAGACATGGAAAATATGGCTTTTCATTATCACTATGAGCATTATGAGTTCCTAGTCATGTCATTCAGTTTAACAAATGCATCTACTACATTCTCATTGTGCATGAATTGCATCTTCAACAAACAACTGTGTAAGTACTTATTGGTATTTTTTGGTGATCTTCTTATTTATAGCAGGACATGAGAGGAGCACTTGAAACATCTAGATAAAGTCTTGAGGATCATGAAGGAGTAGTCTTTGTTCACCAAGAAATTTAGGTGTGAATTTGGTATGATAGAAATATTTTACTTTGGACATGTTGTTAGTAAATATGGAGTTCAATTTCATTAGGAGAAGATTTAGGCTATCCTTGACTAGCCTCCACCAAAATCACTCACAAATTTGCGAGGGTTTTTCAGATTGTTTAAATAATAATCAGAGGTTTGTTAAAAGATTCTCTCAGCTTAGTGTACCCTTAATAGATCTAATAAGAATGGGGTCCTTCCAGTGGAATGGAAAGACACAACTTAATTTTGATAAGTTGAAAGAGGCAATGAGCACTTGTCCCATAATTGCATTACCTAATTTCACTTGACCGTTCATTCTAGAGTGTGATGCATCTAGAGAAGACATTGGAGTGGTAGTAATGTAGGATAGACACTTGATAGATTATGAGAGTAGGAAGCTTACACATATAGAATGCTTATATTCCATCTATGGTAAAGAAATGTTGGCCATCATACATGCACTGACAAGTTTTGATAGTATTTGGTGGGTGCCAAATTTGTCATCTGTATAGATCACAATAGTTTGAGATATTTTCTAGAGCAACGAGACTTGAATAAGAGACAACAAAAATGGCTAAAGAAGGTTCAAGCTTTTGATTTTGACATTGAATATATGAAAGGGAAGAACAATGTGGTTGCAGATGCTTTGTTTAAGAAACTTTCCATTTGCTCACTAAACTAGATTTTAACTGACTGGAAGACACATTTGTTAGTAGAATATTCAAAAAATATATTTAGCTGTGACCTAATGGATGGAAACACCCAAGATGATCAGTACAAAGTGGTGGATGACATTATCTATTATAAGAATTAGATATTTTTAGTGCCAGAATCCAAATTGAAGCAAAAAATCTTGAAGGAAGTACATGATTCACCCTTGGTAGGACACCCAAGTTTCCTCAAAACTTAGAAAAGTCTTTAGGGGAGGTTTTCATGGAAAGGACTTAAGGGGGAAGTGTTGCAATATGCAAGAGAGTGTGCCATCTGCCAACAAAAAAAATTAGAATATACTCTACCTGCCGGGTTACTCCAAACTCTGCCAATTCTAGAGCATAAGTAGGAAAGCATTTCAATGGATTTCATAATGGAGATTCCCAAGGTGAAAAAAAAAGAACTTTATTTTTGTGGTGGTTGACAAATTGACAAAGTATGCACATTTTTTCACTAGCCCCTTAGATTTTTAGGTCGCACAAATTATCAATCTATTTTCTAGAGAAGCATTTTGTCTGCATGGGTGACCCTAAAATATTATTAGTGATTGGTATGGGCAATTCATCAGTATATTTTGGACAAAATTATTTCAATTGTTAGGGATAGAATTATCACCAAGTACTAGTTACAACCCTCAGACAGACGAACAAATGAAGATTGTGAACAAGTGGCTTGAAGGTTACCTTTGAAACTATGTTTCAACACAAGATTGGGCATGGGTCAAGTGGATACATCTAGGAGAATATTGTTACAATACCACATATCACATGTCGATGAGGATGACACCATTCGAAGCTCTGTATGGGTATGAACCCCTATCCTTCATTGACACAGTATTCGAAGATAGTCACAAACCAAGGGCGAGAGACCAACTTTAGGAGAGATAGGACATCCTATGATATCTAAAGGAAAACTTACAATGAGCATAGAATCAACAAAAGATTTATGTTGATAGACACTAAATGGAGAGGAGTTTCTAAGTAGGGGACTTTGTTTATCTCAAGCTCTAGCCATATTGAAAATCCTTATTGAAGGAAAAGGGAAAAGAAAAATTGAAGCCACGATTTTATGGCCCCTATCGTGTACTCTGTCTCATTGGTGAAGTCGCTTATGAGCTAGAATTTTGAGAGAGAAGTCATATTCATAATATCTTTCATGTTTCATGTTTGAAGAAGGTTGTGGGGTAAAATTTCACGGTAGCCATAGACCTTCCACCACTCAATAAAGAAGGAAAGATCATATCGGAACCAACGAAGATTCTCGAAGTATATGATAAAACTTTGCAGAATTGCATGGTGAAGGAATATTTTATGCATTGGAAACACTTTTCATTGGATGACACAACGTAGGAGGGCAAGCACATTCTCTAGCACCCAAAATTGCATTTTTTTGAGGACAAGCAAAAATTGGGATGGGAGGACTGTAATGTTTCCATTATAAAATAATTCATTTATCAAATTATTGTTAATGGGTCGATTGATTTAATATATCTCAATCAGATTTTTATTTTTATTTTCGTAGTTTATGCCACTATCGGCTATCTTTGTACACCCTTAGAAAGTTTTTTTGATTGGTATTTAAGCATGGCTTGTAGGTAGTCTTTAGGTATGCATTTTGGATTATTTATTTGTACTATGAATTCCTATTGGAGTTCTAGTTTGTTCACCATTTCGGAAGAGAAAGATCTTCTCTATTTGGCTCATGTAGTTTTGGTGGGATTCAACCCTCACTCTATTCCATTGTTGCATGTAACTCTTTGCTCAAATCTTGAAAATCAGAGCACCATCTTTTGGAAAATTTCATTGAAGGTCTTGTATTCTATATTTCATTGGTACTATCTAATGAATTTGGTTCTCTATGGTTAGCTTTCATTATTAAATTTTCTTTCTTCCATCCACACACCCCTTCATCCTTTTGTACCCTAGAACAATTGTCAAACATATTGATACATCATTGATGGCATAATTTGTTGCACACGTTGCTCCTCTGCCACCGTATGACCACATAGCCCTCCTCCCACCCATACGGCCATCTAGGCCTACCATATGACCCTCTCTTCTTACCATATGACCTCCTCTATATGACCACTATGTCGTCTCCTCATACAACCTATCCCCTATATAGATTCCACTATCCACTATGCCATATGACCTTCCATCCATGGTGTACGAACACCTTCCGTCTCCACTCTAGCATTCTGTCTAGTCATATAAGCACTATACAACCTCTAGTTGGTATCCATACATCAATGCTAGCACCTGTACTACCTTCCAAAATCTAAGAGAGATTGTTAAGAGTAGTTGTGTGGGTCAGAACATTACATGGCTTGAGAGATAAAAAGGTATGTAGAAGATTACTAATCATGACCCATAAGTTTAATATAAACTCATAGATCGATGCAAATAATCTTGACATGTTTGAATAATTGTAGATCAAACACCATAAAGCTATGCACTACCATGGTTGTAAATCTTGCATTAAAAAGTTAGATAAAATGAAGAAAACTTGTGATTTTAGGATAAGTGCAGTCTTTGAGGTCACCAATATTTCATCTACAAATGACAATCTAAAAATTGATACTATGACATCTTGGATGATATACTTGAGTGTGACTTTGATTTATTGAAATTAGTTCTATTTATTGCCAAATTTTATAGGCTATGATTGAATCAAAATGATCCTGATAGGACTATTATTGAACATGATAGTGGGTTTACAATGATTAATACAAGGTCATTTGAGCTAGTTGGAGTTGAGCCCTATGTTCTTTCAAGCCAATGTGAGTAAGTGTTTTACTTTGGCATTCTAGACAAATCGGGTTGGTCATTTATTGTTAGACATGATCCAAGAGGAAAGTTGGTAAAGTATAATGTATGGAAGAAGAAGATATTGAAGAATAAGAAGAAGTAAATGATGAACATGAATGATTGTTACACAATGATGGATAAGAAGAAGAAGATGATGATTTTAGTGATGATGATGATGACAATCATGATCATGCTAACAAAGATGGAGATGATCAAGGCGATGATGGTCATGATAATGGTGATGAAGATGATGATGATGATGGCAATGAAGATGGTGGTGATGACAACTATGATCAAAGTGACAAGTATGATGATAGTGATGATGATAACATGGATGAAGATGATAATCAATGACATGATGAATGAAATGCATGTTGATGTATGATCAATGTCAAGTATGATGGGGTCTTGATTTATTTATAAAAATATGTTTGACTTATATGATTTTTTAATTAAGTTATTATGTGTTAAACTCTACTATTATGGAGTATATACAATAATACTACATAACTACCACACATAAAGTAGAGGTAAGGAATTATAAAATATACAATTCTTTTGATGAATGAATCATGTAATTTTTGTCTTCTACATAATTTGTAGCATATAAAGCATTGTAAGTGGACAAATTTTTATTGATTATAGTATGGGTGAATTTGATGAGTGAGGTAACCACATTTTTCTTTCAAAACCATATGTGCAGATATAAATATTAAGTAAAACATGTCCAATATTTTTATAGATATACACATTAATCACACCAAATTTTTAGCTAACTTAAGATAAATAATTTACATATGCAAGCTATTCAACACCTTTGACTAGGATCTTGCATAGTCACATAGATCAACAGGTTTAAATTGATAGACTCTATAGATACTATTTTTTATTTAGATATCTTCTCTTTATTGTCAACATCAACTTTAGTCCTAATATGTCTCTCATTTTATGGATTGCAGGTATCACCAAATAGGTATTTGTTTGGCCTGTCTTCCTCAAGTGAGGAATATTTAGGTATAGAAGACAAAAGTGAGACATCTAGTAGGTCTAAAATAGGGAGATCAACTAGAGGTCAAAAAATTAGAAGAAAATTCAATAAACAAATGCAATTTTTTCTTGCTGAGGGGGGGAAGGGGGTCATGTTCTAATGATAATGAGAGTGAGGGCAATGAGGAGGTTCCCTTTAGGTGCACACTTATTCAAAAAGAATGAGTATCCAAGGAACTACCTGAAGTTAACACCGACTTTCTATTAATGAAAGGATATATCACATAGCTCTATCTTCATTACGTGGTTTGGGCCTATTTTCCATGGATGACATAAAGGTTAGTTACGATAAAGTTTTTGAATTGATGGAGTATGTAGGACCTTGTTAAAATTATAACAATTGGATGCAAATTATGCAATATAAAAAAATATGTGTAGGTATGCATTGTCACCAAATTATATACAATGCAAAAAAAATGATCAAAGTAAAAGGCTCACTATGTATATTGATAGAAGGCCAAAAGCAATAGAGAATATTGTAGGATTTATAAATAGTTCTTAACCTATGTCAACTAATAAGTGGCCAAATTTTATATTCAAGGCATACAAGAGAAATCATATTTTTGTATGTGTAATAAAATCAATAAATATAGGGGAAGAGCTTATGATATATTACAATCTGAATCGTGTAGATACAAAAAAATTCCCTATTATGGGATTGACAAGTATAAAATTTAAACCAATTGCTCCAATTAATATTGACTCTAATATATAATCTACTATTTTATTAATAATTTTTTGGTAAGTCTATTACTTTCATTTTTCCAATGATTGCTAAGAATTACTAATATTTTTCAAAGGGTGACATGGATACACCACAACACATAGGCAAGGATGTACCATCTCACACACCTTCTTCAGTGAAGGTAAACCTTAATTATTGTAATTGGACAAATTATATAAAAAATGTCGTATTATTATGTTATTTTCTTTATGGCTTTGGATTTATATTGATGGAATTTTATTGATATTGATATTGGAGAGAAACCTAATCGAGGAGACATATGCATTGAAAGAAGAATTGATACTTAGAGTCAATTCTTTGAAGGTAAGCAATAATTAATCTTAAACAATAATAGAAGTTCAATAGATGTTTATATTTTATAGTATCTTATGGATCATGATCTAAAATATGATGTGTTCTTCTACAAGATTTTGTGACACCTACAAGACCACATGGTCAACATGGTGAGGTTTGTAGTGCACAACCTTCAAGTAACACTTTTTGTTTGCAACATTACTGAAAATTATAGTATTATTATACCATTGAGTTTATTTAAGGCAGATTCAGTTATGACTAAATATTATTCCATACTTGGGTCTCTATTTGAACTAGTTTAGGTTGTGCTTGATAATGAAAGGTGAGAGTGTTATGACCACCGAGTTTAACAAAGAACTTATTTACTATTAACAAATCATTTTGCAAGTTGCAGATCGTATCAGGTATAAGATTTATAGTTTGAAATGCAGCTTCACATTCTATGATCAAAATTTACAACTAAATGTGGTTGTTATGTAATATACAAATTTACTTCATGAAGAAATGTTGCCACAAATATTTTAAACATAGATCAAAGGAAAACATTAACAATAAGATTACATTGCAAGTTGAGCTACAATGTATTGCCTATCTGTGTTAACCTATTTTTCCTTCTCCATCCTATTTAAATAAATGACTAATTCTATGCTTACTATATTCAAATGAAATATGACTATTAAATGTGAATCTTATAATATTGGGTAATTACTAATTTATCATTCGCTTAAGCATTTGTTATGTACTAAGAAAATACAAGAAATGTTTAAATTGAGTGTGTAAGAAATTTACAACCATTTCAAAAATGAAAGGAATGTAGAGAAGAATGATATGGATTTGTGTTAGTAACCTTATGACTACTATGGGTATTATTTTTTTATTTTTTAGCACATCCTACTTAGCGTTGAAATAAGAGATCTGACTTCGAAAGCAAAATTGGTGCAACATTGTTTATTTTCATCAACATTATAACACTTTACTTTTATTTTTGGATGCTTCTAGCTAGTATCCCATTTGATATTTATCCATTGAGAATATCTTTGCTAACAATATTTTTTTCAACCCATGATGAAGTGTGGATGCCTTCTTGAGTCGTTGCTCTGATATTGTCGAGTACATTGTTAGCAACAAGGAGCTTGCAAACATCTTCGACTATGCCAAGTACAATTGGTAAAACCTTTTTTCTTGTATTTTGTAATGTGCTAATCATGCATTGTTTTTTTGTTGAGTGGATTTTATACTCATGGACCTATTTTGTGCAATGATAGATAGGCCTTTAGTTGATAGAAAAACATAGACTAGTACTATTGAAGCTGAACCATTTCTTGAAGCATCTTGTGTGGCTAGTACTATCTCATTTGCGGGGACATTGTTGTTGAACAAGTAAAATATGTTTCTATTAAAGTTATGAAAGCTTCTAGGTGCTTTAAAATTGTTATTATTTATAGTGTAATTATAGTTTATTTATTCATAACTCATTTTGGACTTATAGTCCCATGATTTTTTTGTAGAAAATAATGTTTTCTTTGATCATCTTTTTTATGACATTGAGGCTATTTGGACCCACCATATGTAAAAGATATGTAGTTTCATATCATTGCTATAATATTTTTCTTTTCTTCCATTTATTGTACTATATTAAATTTATTGATTTAACAATTTTTTTATTTTTTTAAAGGCGGAATGAACATGGTTCTAAATTAAAAACTCAACTCATTACATCTTTAGAGGACCTTTTTGGGAAGAAAATATTTTTGACATTGCCCTACTTCTCAAAAGAACATCCAAATATATAAAGATTGTGATAGACCAATATAGAAGGGGTCTAAAGGATAACCCAAAGTACGATTTTCCTCTTGTGATTACACTAATGGAGTGGAATGAAATAATAGAAGATGCAAAAGAGAAAAGGCTACGTGGCTCTGCAAATGAACCAGAAAAGGGTAAAAGAAGGTATTTCATGATAGTATTAAGTAGAATGTAATCATGCATTAATTAGTGATATTTGTAAATATATAATCTAACATGTTTCAAAGTATTCATAGATTCCAGGACACATCAGTGGCTACAAAAGTGAGACTACAAAAGGTTAGCCAACACAAACATGGCTCTGGTAGCTATATGAATCTTTAGTCTTGACTTGTATGTAAAAACAATGAAATTTCATATAATATTTTTTATATATAATTTTGCAAACAATTTTGTTTAATCAAATCATACATGCAAAATTGATGGTATTAAGAAAAAAATACAAGGCTTATAATTCAATGTAGAGCCCACGAACGAAGATAAAAAAAAATCCTTGAAGGAAGGCTATAAAGTCATGGCTGCACGCCTACACCAAGAATCTAAAAGCCATACCCAAGAATTTGGTGCACCAATTAAGACATAGGTAAATTGGTCAAATGAAAAGTAAATCAATTGAATAGTTGAGAAATTTCCTTTTTGGTGTTAGTTTCCAACATAAATTGACTCCATAAGAATGGGCATAACATTTCATTGTAGCCTTCAAATCTTATCATAGAAGCTATACGTGATGAAGGCCATGATGTGCATCATGGTGGTGGAGGTATTAACTTGTTGTTGGAAATTAATTACAATAAATACAATTTGACATCTTCTATTTAAATTTGACATGTAACCTTTTTTTGAATATTTTAGAGCATGTCGAACATCATGGTGAAGGAATGAAGCATGTTTCAAGTGTTCAACATGTTGAGGTGGCAACAAATCAAAATGTTATTGTACATGATGTGGCATTTTTAGGTAAGAAAAATGCATGTTATGTTCTACTGGTTAATTAAATACTGGTAACAATTTAAAAAACAAAAAAGAGTATGCCAATTTAACCCATTTACTTCTTATTGCAATAAAGCCCCCTTTATGCAACAACCTTCTACTCCTCAGAATAGGAGGCATCATATTTTGACATTACAGGTGCCACGAGAGGAGGAGAATGAGGCAAATATTGATGTTCTTGTCAGGATTTACCTTAAGAGATCTTACAAAAAAAAAAAAAAAAATGTTTTTTTAAAAATGCTCTTTGATAAACCTTGTTTTTAAACTTTGTTGGATAATGAAAAAATATTGTTTTAAGTAATTATCTATGAATGTTGCATATTAATATTGATTTTTATGTCATGTTAAGGAATATTGTTATGTATTAATGAAGTCTTGATTAGTATTTCCTATTAATGAATTTAATATCATATTAATGAATGTTATGTGATTACATTTTTTGAATTTTATAGTTCATAAATGGATTAATGAATGAATAAAGTATGTAATTAGAGGTTAATGGGGAATTTCTAGATTGATGCTAGGGGGAGGGGGGTGAGGCCATATGAGCTTCCACCTTCACATGGTTGACCTTGTTAAGTAGAGAATATTAAAGTATTCTTGAAACCAAGTGAAGCTCAAAGTAACATACCAAGGATTTCTTCCTTACCAGATAATAGTTTCTTTTCTTTGAGATAGAGTTTTGTGTCCATTCCTTTATCAATCAATACTCTTTCAGGCTCCTCAATTTCCTACTCTATCCTTTCTTTTGCTTCAAAACTATTACCAAAGTGATTGTTGTTCTAAATTAGCAATTTATTCTTGATAATATCTAGCTTAGTTACCAAGAAATATAATCTTGATCCTGATACCTCTGCTTCCTTCAACTACTATTCTATTATATTCATTAGGTTTTCATCCCTCACCCAAATTTTTTCAAACTTGAAAGGACATTATTTTGGGGGTGAATCCTCAATGATATTCAACAGAACTGCAAAGTGGTTTGAACTAGAACGAGGGAGGATATGGGCCGAGATAATATATTGAAAGTTTTCCCAGCTCCCTCTAAGGAAAAATCTATCTAATTTTTCAGCAATTTGCCTGAATCATTGTCTTCTATTATTCAACATGTATGTCTCCTTCTCATCATTGATTTCTTTCATATTGTTTATGTTAACCCAATCATTAAAATTAGTTGTTATTGAGATTCTTTGGTGATTCGCCACTATTTTTCTCTAGGATTGATTATAGCATTGAATTAACCACCTATAATACAAATATGAATTCATTATAGAATTAAATTTAAAACTCATAATATTTTTGTTAAAAAATAAAATCATGTCCAACACATGCTTACAACAGACTTCTTACAGAGAATTGGGTGACCATTTTTTGCTGGTGGAGACTTGAAAATGTTTTACAAGGGAAGGACATGTGTGCAATTTTTTTTCTTTTGAACGTAGATCTCTTTTCTCAAGCATCCAAACTATTTAATAGTAGGTTTAAGTGTTCCTACAATGAAATCAGTCATTAGATCTGCTCACCTGAATGTTACTTTTTTCTAATGGTCATCCTCACATTTACAGGCCTTGATTGCTTGTAACTATACTAAGCTCTAGAAAAGTGCATTCTAGTATTAGGATATAAATGTTTGTTAGAGAGAGAGTGTTTTGTACTCTTATAAGGCCAAAGAACCTATAGACCTCATACATGCCTATAATTTTATAAATAAATGAGATCGAATTAGACAAAGGTCTTTCCTTTTTTCAATCAATTGTATTAAGGAACTTAGTGACAATGTCTTCTATTACACTCTTGGATGCATAACATTGCAAAATCATTTAAAATAAAATACTTGCATGAATCTTTTTATGAATCTTTTTATGTTAATGAATCTCATATGAGATCTCAACAACATTTTCAACATTTCGTACTTACAAAAATTTCACTTATCATACAAAAATTCTTACTAGCTCATTCTTTATTTCTACATTTATCTTATAAATAATATTCCATTTTGGTTTATATCAGGTTGCAATTGTTCATAGGCTTTCCATGGGAGGAGGTGTAAGTTTTGTAGTTCTAACCACGT